>JAQPPZ010003755.1:0-100908 GCA_028583015.1 Wollemia nobilis
TGTACCAATTTGGTTGATAGCCTATCGGTAACAGAAGTAAACCTCCCGCATGACGATATATCTGTCACATTAACTTGCGTACAGATCAATGTTTGCATGTGGATGAGCTAGCTTATGGCATCTGTAGACAACAACGCAGATTAATCTTAGTACATACAACAAAAGAATTCATGGAGCTAATTAGGTGATCCTCAGTACAGGTTCGGTTGAAAGCCCATCTAGCATTGGTGGTATCCTAACAAATACCACTAAATGAACTCAATTGCACACACAGGGATGTGAAATAACTTGGTCAAAAACAGGTCTAATTCATACCTTGTTTAAAAGTCTTGTAAGATAAAGTATAATATTGGCTAGTGAGTTAAAACCGTCTGAGTCTCAGAAAACCTTAGCTACATTTCTAAACCAACTGCGCTACTTTTCATCTTTGCAAATACCATCAGAAAATACAAAAATAGAAAAACCATGTATACATGTAGAGGCATACATCACAGCAATCACCTAAAAACAAAATAACAGAACTCTAAACAGTCTATGGTGCCATAGCCAAACATCACAAACCCCATTCATACATTTCATATCTGCATATCACATATAAATCAAAACCGTTTGCATTCATCATAGCATATGCATCCATCAAAATAAATCAACATACAACATCCATATTCATCAACCATCATGCACAAGATCAAAGAAAATCAAAACAACACAAACAACAATAAAATTGCCCGATAGGATTGCTACTGCACCTGACAACAAGGGCATACAAAATCGACATTGGAGTCACAAATTATCACTATCCTACTCCCTAAGAAGGCTACCATAGCCGGACCGCTCCAGGGGAAGACAAATTTTGACAATTTAATCCCAAAATAGTGTCACAAAAAACAAAAAAAAAACAAATAAATGCAACAAAAAAACAACAAGCAATAAACATTGCCAGACACAAGTGCTCTTGCACTTAACCTCTTGGCATATCAAAACTAATGTCGGGGTCTACATTGTTGTTATCCTATTCCCTAAGAAGGCTACCATAGCCGGACCGCTCCACGGGAAGACGGATTTTCGATAATTTCATCCCCAATCGACATCACAAAAGGGTCAAAGCCCACTCAAAAACAACAAGAAAATCAAAACAACAAAAATAGCAAATATCCACAAACAACAAACAACAATAAACATTGCCAGACACAAGTTCCCTTGCACTTAAACTCTTGGCATGGCAAATCGACATCAGGGTCACAAATTGTCACTATCCTACTCCCTAAGAAGGCTACCATAGCCGGACCGCTCCACGGGAAGACGGATTTTGACAATTTAATCCCAAAATGGTGTCACAAAAAAACAACAAAACAACAAAAAAATGCAACACAAAAACAAAAAGCAATATACATTGCCAGACACAAGTGCTCTTGCACTTAACCTCTTGGCATAGAAAAACTGATGTCAGGGTCTACATTGTCTCTATCCTACTCCCTAATAAGGCTACCATAGCCGGACCGCTCCACGGGAAGATAGATTTTTGACAATTTAATCCCCAAATGATGTCACAAAAAACAACAAAACAACAAAAAAATGCAACACAAAACAAGCAATAAACATTGCCAGACACAAGTGCTCTTGCACTTAACCTCTTGGCATAGCAAAATTGATGTCGGGGTTTGCATTGTCACTATCCTACTCCCGAAGAAGGCTACCATAGCCGGACCGCTCCACGGGAGGACGGATTGCGGACAATTCAATCACCAAATGGTGTCACAAAAAACAACAAAAATAGTACAAAATTCAACAAAAACACAACAAAAACATTGCCAGGCATAAGTGCTCATGCACTTAACCTCTAGGCAGAGAAAATAGATGTCGAGGTCCAAATTATCACTCTCCTAGTTCCCCAAGAAGGCTATCATAGCCGGACCGCTCCACGGGAAATAGGTTTTCGACGATTCTTACCTCTTTATGACATCACCAAAAGGGTTAACACCCACCAAAAATAGGTCCATATGTTGGAAAAATTGCACACGCTAAATGGTAAACCCTTTAAGGCACACCTGCACAAGTCATCTTGGGTCAAGCGACTCGTCGCTTCTCTCACAAAGGTCATTCCCTCATCGATTCGTCGCTTGAGGGGGTAGTCACACTTAGTCACCAATCAACAATCACACACCCAATTAAGGAAAATGACATGCATTCAAAGAATCATTGACAAAGACAATCACGCTCCTGCTTGGGGTAGTAAACAAGCAACAATCAAACACTTGGCATTTCGTGAATCATGAACACAAGGTTCCCCCTGAGGATAAAAATGCCCTTCACTTGTTCATGACTGATCAATGTCTAAGTTCAAGATTTCGTGAATCATGAACACAAGGTTCCCCCTGAGGATAAAAACGCCCTTCACTTGTTCATGACTGATCGATGTCTGAGTTCAAGTCACACCTCACCAAAATAGGTTAATACTTGAAATCAAATTCCTTAGCTCGTCAGAAGCAAGGATTCAAGAATGCATCCCCTTTCCACACTTGGGGCATCAAAAGTTGGTTAGGTTACCAAGAAACCATAATCATTAGTGCTTTGGTTATCTATTTTTGCTCAGCACTACGTCACCCGCAGCGCTTCCCAAAAAGTGGCATCTGTAGACACCAAAACAGCACCAATCCGATTATGTGACTGCAAACACTGATCGCTTTGACAAACACAGCCCCCAGGGCAGCCCTCAGAGGTCAAACAGTGGTCTTAACCACTTTCATAGCAGTTTTGTAAGGTCAAGGAGCAATTTGGCACACTTGGGCACTTTGCCCAGTATTCGTCTCACCCAGAGACGAATTCAAAATAGAATCCGTCCCACCCCAGGACGAATTCTGAATCCGTCCCTGGGTGGGACGAATTCTAAGCTTAACGGGAAAAAGGGCAAATGGTGCCAAGTGGCAGCCCAGAACAGTCAGTTAAGGGCTCCTACCTTGCACGCATGTGTAAGTGGACAGAGGGGCCGTTAGAGGACTGTTACAAGAAGCATTTATCAAAGTTCAAGTCGGTGAAGGACTCCCCTCCCTCATGGGAAGACAAGACCGCCACATGGCGCCCATGGTCAACACTTGGCTTTTGTGCTTCCATCCCAAAAGAGACCCCTTGGGTCTATAAAAGGTGGGAATTTTCTCACCCAAAATATACAGGTAGAAGGAGTGTTCAAGCAACGAAGTGTTGCCGAATCGAAGACTCATTTGCATCCCCCTTTGTTCACCTTCCTACATCCATCAATCTCTTTTGCAAGGGAGGTTGTTGGGTGGCCTTTGGAAGCTCGAACCTTACTCAAATCCGACGCATGGACATCTGAACCTACCAATTCGCCAACCCCCCAATCCTAAAAGGTTTTGGGCCCATCCTTGGTGGATTGGCTCCAAAATCGAGGGCCAACGGTGGGAGGCCCACTTGCGCACCCCCGCACCCCCAAGTTCTAATTTCAGTTTTTGAGCACTTTAGATTAATTTTTAGATTGCATTCCGTGTTACTAGGTCCGATTAGTCTATAATTGCAATTTTGTAGCTTTTGGTCGAGTTTAGGGTGTTTTGTATTGCTTTATCGTTTCGCTAACTTGCAGGTGTCAAGGTTAAATTCCGAGGGAGGAGGCCAAATTGGGAAAATCCGACCATCTGGGTCGTCCCAAAATGGCCCCAATTACCTAACCCCCTGTTTGCAGGAGTTTTGCAGGTCCCGGGATTCGACATTGGAGCAGCAGCAGGTCGATTTCTCCTATTCAGAAGAATTCGTCCCACCTAGGGACGAATTACAGTCAGAATTCATCCTGCCCAGGGAAGAATTCCAGTTTAAGGTGAATTTGCCAGCTGCCTCAGTGGCAGTGGCCTTCTGGTGACTGTTCTTACCTTTTTTCAGATTTTGAAGCAATTTGGATTCATTGTTTTCATGGTTTCAGGCAAATATTCGTATGCATATTTTGTTAGTTTTAGAGAGAGAATGCTTTTCATTTGCAACAGGTGCTACTAACGTCTTGATCATTTCTTTGTTTGCAGGAGAAGCAGCAGAGGCGAAGAACCCATCAACATCAATGGCGGCATCATCTTGGCCCGCCCAGTGCAATCGTGGGCACGCGGAAGGAGGAACCATTCAGCGATTGTAATCAAACCTTATTTGCGCTCCTAGCCCCTAAAAAGGGAGGAGGCATTATTGTAACAGAGATCAAAAGAAATTAATGAAAGGGCTGTTTTTCTTTATCTGATTGCGTCTCTTACAACATGTCTCTTTTCGTTTCATGCAATGTACATTCCTAGGACTTAAGCGTGATTAATTTTGAATGCAATTGCACTTGTTGTTTCCTTTGACCGGAATCTCGTGCTTTCAGTTTAACCACTTTCATAGCATTTTTGTAAGGTCAAGGAGCAATTTGGCACACTTGGGCACTTTGCCCAGTATTCGTCTCACCCAGAGACGAATTCAAAATAGAATCCGTCCCACCCCAGACGAATTCTCGAATCCGTCCCTGGGTGGGACGAATTCTAAGCTTAACGGGCAAAAGGGCAAATGGTGCCAAGTGGCAGCCCGAACGATCGATTAAGGGCTCCTACCTTGCACGCATGTGTAAGTGGACGGAGGGGCCGTTAGAGGACTCGTTACAAGAAGCATTTATCAAAGTTCAAGTCAGTGAAGGACTCCCCTCCCTCATGGGAAGACAAGACCGCCACATGGCGCCCATGGTCAACACTTGGCTTTTGTGCTTCCCTCCCAAAAGAGACCCCTTGGGTCTATAAAAGGTGGGAATTTTCTCACCCAAAATATACAGGTAGAAGGAGTGTTCAAGCAACGAAGTGCTACCGAATCGAAGACTCATTTGCATCCCCCTTTGTTCACCTTCCTACATCCATCAATCTCTTTTGCAAGGGAGGTTGTTGGGTGGCCTTTGGAAGCTCGAACCTTACTCAAATCCGACGCATGGACATCTGAACCTACCAATTCGCAAACCCCCCAATCCTAAAAGGTTTTGGGCCCATCCTTGGTGGATTGGCTCCAAAATCGAGGGCCAACGGTGGGAGGCCCACTTGGGCACCCCCGCACCCCCAAGTTCTAATTTCAGTTTTTGAGCACTTTAGATTAATTTTTAGATTGCATTCTGTGTTACTAGGTCTGATTAGTCTATAATTGCAATTTTGTAGCTTTTGGTTAGAGTTTAGGGTGTTTTGTATTGCTTTATCGTTTCGCTAACTTGCAGGTGTCAAGGTTAAATTCCCGAGGGAGGAGGCCAAATTGGGAAAATCCGACCATCTGGGTCGTCCCAAAATGGCCCCAATTACCTAACCCCCCTGTTTGCAGGAGTTTTGCAGGTCCCGGGATCCGACATTGGAGCAGCAGCAGGTCGATTTCTCCTATTCAGAAGAATTCGTCCCACCTAGGGACGAATTACAGTCAGAATTCGTCCTGCCCAGGGACGAATTCTAGTTTAAGGTGAATTGGCCAGCTGCCTCAGTGGCAGTGGCCTTCTGGTGACTGTTCTTACCTTTTGTCAGATTTTGAAGCAATTTGGATTCACTGTTTTCATGGTTTCAGGGAAATATTCGTATGCATATTTTGTTAGTTTTAGAGAGAGAATGCTTTTCATTTGCAACAGGTGCTACTAACGTCTTGATCATTTCTTTGTTTGCAGGAGAAGCAAGCAGAGGCGAAGAACCCATCAACATCAGCGGCGGCATCATCTTGGCCCGCCCAGTGCAATCGTGGGCACGCGAAAGGAGGAACCATTCAGCGATTGTAATCAAACCTTATTTGCGCTCCTAGCCCCTGAAAAGGGAGGAGGCATTATTGTAACAGAGATCGAAAGAAATTAATGAAAGGGCTATTTTTATTTATCTGATTGCGTCTCTTACAACATGTCTCTTTTCGTTTCATGCAATGTACATTCCTAGGACTTAAGCATGATTAATTTTGAATGCAATTGCACTTGTTGTTTCCTTTGACCGGAATCTCGTGCTTTCAGTGGCGATCACGGTGGGACCATGTTCCCTGGTTTTGAATCACATAAAACTAATCAAAGTTTTGTGTTTGTGCTTGACAGGTACATTTTTTTTGTTGTTGACTGTTATTCGTCTCTGACAGGGACGAATTCTTTTCCGGAATTCGTCTGACCCTGAGACGAATTCAAATTCGTCTTTGGGAGGGACGAATTCTGTTCTGCAATTCGTCTCCCAGAAGGACGAATTCCTGTCTGCAGATTTTTAGAGCAGAAATTCAGAGACAACAGGAGCAGGCAGAGAAGAGGTAGGGATTTTCATGATCTCTGTTATATTTTTTCTGTTTCTGTTTCTATTTCTTTAATTGTTTTCATTTAATCTTGCATTGCATTAGGAAAAGTCATGTATGCTAGTTTCATTTTGTTGAATAAAACGAATCCCACACACATCACGAAACAATCTTAAACCAAGTAGCTGGTCGTAAGACCCCAGCCCTTGATCAATACCATTGGTGGATTTAATCACCACCTTGGCTTGATTTGCATCCATTTCCCGATTGTCAACTATTGTTAGGCGTAAATCCTGACGAAGACAGACCGAGCGTAGCTGGGGTGATTCCCATGCGCGCGAGGATAAGTTTTCTATGGTAGGTGCCATTAACAGGACAATCCCCCTTCCGTACCGCCTATGTACCACGTACCTTCTGCTCTCACGTACCTATAGTCTCCCTCTCGTAAGGGCGGGTCTATAGAGAGGTTGGTATATCGGCCTGGCAGGTATATTGAAGGGGTGACCTTTTTGGAGTTATAAGAGCCTACATGATGCATTTAAACATTCTACAAAACCTACAAAAACAAAACAAAACATCAAAATGCACTAAACCAGTCTAGGGCACACCAAGAATCCTTAAAAGAGATAATCACGGTTTTGTGAATGTGTGTGTTTAATTCTGTTTAGTGTAGACAAAAAAAATCATTAAAAACAAAACCATCAAAACCGTTTGCATTCATCATAGTATATGTATCCATCAAAATAAATCAACATGCAACATCCATATTCATCAACCATCATGCACAAGATCAAAGAAAATCAAAACAACAAAAACAACAAATAAATGCAACACAAAAACAAAAAGCAATATACATTGCCAGACACAAGTGCTCTTGCACTTAACCTCTTGGCATAGAAAAACTGATGTCAGGGTCTACATTGTCGCTATCCTACTCCCTAAGAAGGCTACCATAGCCGGACCGCTCCACGGGAAGACAGATTTTTGACAATTTAATCCCCAAATGATGTCACAAAAAACAACAAAACAACAAAAAAATGCAACACAAAACAAGCAATAAACATTTCCAGACACAAGTGCTCTTGCACTTAACCTCTTGGCATAGCAAAATTGATGTCGGGGTTTGCATTGTCACTATCCTACTCCCGAAGAAGGCTACCATAGCCGGACCACTCCACGGGAGGACGGATTGCGGACAATTCAATCACCAAATGGTGTCACAAAAAACAACAAAAACAGTACAAAATTCAACAAAAACACAACAAAAACATTGCCAGGCATAAGTGCTCATGCACTTAACCTCTAGGAAGAGAAAATAGATGTCGAGGTCCAAATTATCGCTCTCCTAGTTCCCCAAGAAGGCTATCATAGCCGGACCGCTCCACGGGAAATAGGTTTTCGACGATTCTTACCTCTTTATGACATCACCAAAAGGGTTAACACCCACCAAAAATAGGTCCATATGTTGGAAAAATTGCACATGCTAAATGGTAAACCCTTTAAGGCACACCTGCACAAGTCATCTTGGGTCAAGCGACTCGTCGCTTCTCTCACGAAGGTCATTCCCTCATCGATTCGTCGCTTGAGGGGGTAGTCACACTTAGTCACCAATCAACAATCACACACCCAATTAAGGAAAATGACATGCATTCAAAGAATCATTGACAAAGACAATCACGCTCCTGCTTGGGGTAGTAAACAAGCAACAATCAAACACTTGGCATTTCGTGAATCATGAACACAAGGTTCCCCCTGAGGATAAAAACGCCCTTCACTTGTTCATGACTGATCAATGTCTAAGTTCAAGATTTCGTGAATCATGAACACAAGGTTCCCCCTGAGGATAAAAATGCCCTTCACTTGTTCATGACTGATCGATGTCTGAGTTCAAGTCACACCTCACCAAAACAGGTTAATACTTGAAATCAAATTCCTTAGCTCGTCAGAAGCAAGGATTCAAGAATGCATCCCCTTTCCACACTTGGGGCATCAAAAGTTGGTTAGGTTACCAAGAAACCATAATCATTAGTGCTTTGGTTATCTATTTTTGCTTAGCACTGCGTCACCCATAGCGCTTCCCAAAAGGGGGCATCTGTAGACACCAAAACAGCACCAATCCGATTATGTGACTGCAAACACTGATCGCTTTGACAAACACAGCCCCCAGGGCAGCCCTCAGAGGTCAAACAGTGGTCTTAACCACTTTCATAGCAGTTTTGTAAGGTCAAGGAGCAATTTGGCACACTTGGGCACTTTGCCTAGTATTCGTCTCACCCAGAGACGAATTCAAAATAGAATCCGTCCCACCCCAGGACGAATTCTGAATCCGTCCCTGGGTGGGACGAATTCTAAGCTTAACGGGAAAAAGGGCAAATGGTGCCAAGTGGCAGCCCGAACGATCAGTTAAGGGCTCCTACCTTGCACGCATGTGTAAGTGGACAGAGGGGCCGTTAGAGGACTGTTACAAGAAGCATTTATCAAAGTTCAAGTCAGTGAAGGACTCCCCTCCCTCATGGGAAGACAAGACCGCCACATGGCGCCCATGGTCAACACTTGGCTTTTGTGCTTCCCTCCCAAAAGAGACCCCTTGGGTCTATAAAAGGTGGGAATTTTCTCACCCAAAATATACAGGTAGAAGGAGTGTTCAAGCAACGAAGTGCTGCCGAATCGAAGACTCATTTGCATCCCCCTTTGTTCACCTTCCTACATCCATCAATCTCTTTTGCAAGGGAGGTTGTTGGGTGGCCTTTGGAAGCTCGAACCTTACTCAAATCCGACGCATGGACATCTGAACCTACCAATTCGCCAACCCCCCAATCCTAAAAGGTTTTGGGCCCATCCTTGGTGGATTGGCTCCAAAATCGAGGGCCAACGGTGGGAGGCCCACTTGGGCATCCCCGCACCCCCAAGTTCTAATTTCAGTTTTTGAGCACTTTAGATTAATTTTTAGATTGCATTCTGTGTTACTAGGTCTCGATTAGTCTATAATTGCAATTTTGTAGCTTTTGGTAGAGTTTAGGGTGTTTTGTATTGCTTTATCGTTTCGCTAACTTGCAGGTGTCAAGGTTAAATTCCCGAGGGAGGAGGCCAAATTGGGAAAATCCGACCATCTGGGTCGTCCCAAAATGGCCCCAATTACCTAACCCCCCTGTTTGTAGGAGTTTTGCAGGTCCCGGGATCCGACATTGGAGCAGCAGCAGGTCGATTTCTCCTATTTAGAAGAATTCGTCCCACCTAGGGACGAATTACGATCGAATTCATCCTGCCTGGGGACGAATTCCAGTTTAAGGTGAATTGGCCAGCCGCCTCGATGGTAGTGGCCTTCGGTGACTGTTCTTACCTTTTGTCGGATTTTGAAGCAATTTGGATTCACTCGTTTTCATGGTTTCAAGCAAATATTCGTATGCATATTTTGTTAGTTTTAGAGAGAGAATGCTTTTCATTTGCAACAGGTGCTACTAACGTCTTGATCATTTCTTTGTTTGCAGGAGAAGCAGCAGAGGCGAAGAACCCATCAACATCAGCGGCGACATCATCTTGGCCCGCCCAGTGCAATCGTGGGCACGCGGAAGGAGGAACCATTCAGCGATTGTAATCAAACCTTATTTGCGCTCCTAGCCCCTGAAAAGGGAGGAGGCATTATTGTAACAGAGATCGAAAGAAATTAATGAAAGGGCTGTTTTTCTTTATCTGATTGCATCTCTTACAACATGTCTCTTTTCGTTTCATGCAATGTACATTCCTAGGACTTAAGCGTGATTAATTTTGAATGCAATTGCACTTGTTGTTTCCTTTGACCGAAATCTCGTGCTTTCAGTATATATTTTCAAAATCTAAAAAAATATTTTTTGAAAGATCTTTACCCACTACTTTTGATGGATCAAACCTTATAGATGATATCATGTTAAGAATATATCATTATGTACAATCACATTTGGATCAATTATAAATATTAGCATAAAATAACATGTACCACCAAATGGATAATGTTTACATATCAAAGTATACCATTTGAAATTTCTACCATAAGTGTTAAGTTTCAATGCACAATGAATATTACATTTTAAGAGCTCATCAATGAAGTAATTCTTAGTGTATCTAGACAAGTTAACTACATTTCTAAAAGATATAAAAATACATAAAAACACCTTTGTATAGTATTTAAGTAAGTAGGGAGTATGGAATATCCTTAAACCCAAATATGGACTTGCTATTAACCCTAGTTGCACCAAAAGAAATCAAGATTTGCCTTTACTATCCTCAAAAAAATAGATTCAATAATTTTTGTACGAAATCAACTCTTTAGCTAATATTATCACTCATTTTTCCTAGATGTTATGACCAATTATGAAATGCTAAAAAGTAATGTCACTTTCACTTACGAAATAAATCAAACATGCTTTCTAAAATATTAAATATTTGGTTTCTAGAGCACTAGAATTGATTACTACATATTTTAGTAGGGACTTCAAACTCTATGTGTTTGAGATAGGTGCTAGCATTATCATACAACACACTCATAAAAGTTAAAATGAAAACATATGAATAAGTCCTTAAATATCTATGACAATGCTATGATCAAAGCATTAAGATAATTCTAATTTTAATTATTACAAAATAAGACTATGGTGTTTGGAGTATATTTCAATGTTAAAACATTCATGTTGTAATAATAAATTGTAAAAATAAGATACGTTAGATAGCTAAAATTCAAGAACTTGACATTGAAATCAAGTCGTCTAATCTAGAACCACATGAAGAAAGACATGGTCAAATATCAAATGGGTTAAATGCAAGAGATCGTAGAATGCATACAAAATAATAGTGTGCACAAGGTCTCACACATATGCAAAAAAAAATTAATAGAAGATAATCAATTATAATATGATCAACAAGGTATTATTTCATAAAGACAATGATGGTGTTCTTTGAGATGTATCAAAGAGAATAAATTGAAAGACGTATTATATGAGTATCGTGACAAAGAAGGTCATTATTCAACCTACACTATAATGCATATAATATTAAAATTTAGTTATGACTAGCCAACAATAAAAATACTTAGATTATATTATTAAATTATCAGAAGTCAACCTACTCTAAAACCATCTCTATCATTATTAATTATATTAAGTAGGTATATTAAACAAATATATACTTTTATAATTCATCACTATCCTAATAATATATTGAAAAAGTAATCTAAAATATATCATCCAATATATAAATATTTTTAGCTAAATTATTTTTTATAACATAAATATATATTATGATGTATAATCTATATTTTAAATTATTATTAAAAATCATTAATTAAAGCCTTGGATTGCAAGAAAGTTGTTACCGAAGGTGACTCCCTTAACATCAACTTGGTTAATGGGATTTAAACTCCTAGTTGGACCATAGCAAATCTAATTTTAGAGTATAAAAGAATGATTCAAAACTTGGAAGAAGTTCAAATTAAGCATGTTTTCAGGGAGGGTAATAAATCTATGGATTTCCTCACCAACTTCGGCCTATACCAAGAAGACATCACCATATGGAGGGAAGGCTTTTCAAAATTATTAAACCTTTTTGACAATGAGGTTAGGTTATCCTAGTGTGGGTTACTCCATCACCTTGTGGGATGGATATTGGATCAAATTGTCCATAAGATTTAAGAGTGAAAGGGTCACCGTTGTAGAATGCTATAGGTTTTCAAGGTAGCTTGGACTTTGGGAGAATGCTAGAAGTCTAAGTTCCCTATAATTTTATTTTTTCTTCAACAAAGTGTTAGTTTATCTGGTGTCTACAATATTGATTTGGATATCGTATGGTGTTTGATTCTTCTTGGCAAGCTCTTGTGCATAAGTTTTCTTGGAAGAATGGCAGTGTTGATTCTTGAATCGAGTACTCTAGTCGTAGATGAGTACAAAAGAAAAATCCTTAAAAAAGGGTAATTTCCTTCAGTGCTTGATGAAATTTAATGGTCACAATAAGGAAATGGCCAAGCAAATGGCCTATTCATGGTGTAGTGGGAAGGTCATAGTGGAAATCCTTGAATTCAAGGTTACTATTCCCCTAACCATTGAAGTGATGGGGTTGCTAGTGGATGGATATGTGCACAATAGAGAGAAAAACTCCTTGGCCAAAGAATCTCAATAATTATTAGGAGAAGATGAGGAGCTGGTAAAATTTCAAAATAAATTTAAGATATCTTCTTTGAAAGCACCTTAGGATAAAATTACATTTGTGATAATGCAATATTTTACACTAGATGAAAATCATGACATTCTTAGGAGTTTTCATTTTATGTTCTTGACCACCCATGTCACATGAGGCTCATGAATATCCCTTCATTCTTGTTTTAGTCTATGTCAAGGTCGATGAGTAGGGTGAAGAAATGGGTTGTGTTGGACCCAATCCACCAAGGGTTGACAAAGATGATTTTTGACCACATATTTAAAGCAAGAGGTTTGTCGAGGGAGGAGATATTGAATTCCCTTGCTAGGGTGACACCTCCCATTATTGCCTATCCATACTCATCTCACTCTAAGTAGAGTGATTCTTTGAGTTGGGAGGTCATCAAAACATCCCCTGTTTTGATTTCCAATGCCAAAGTGGTAGAGTCCCCCTTGAAAGGAGTTGGACAGAACGAGGAAAGAACCAGGTGTTCCAAGCACCTGGTGGAAAATTTATCAAATACTGGTAAAACTCCTCTTTACGTGAATGAATCTGACTCTAATGACTTTGCTTAGCCTTAAAAAAAATCCAAATTTCTTTTTATCTTGGCCAATACAAAAAAGGAGGTTAATTCTTGACCCCAGGATACTCGTAGTACACGCAAGTCCTTCAAAATAATGCTTTTGAGGTTGTATAAGTCACTTATAGACTCCATGAAAGCGACCATTTTATGCACAAAAGAAATTATGATGTTAATTGGCTGAGAATAATGGGAAGTGAATAAGTAAGATGCATACAAGAATGAAAATGGACCTAATAGACTAAAGGATTGAGGTGTGGGATCCCCATATGTGTTTTGCCTATTGGTGTTTGTTTGTCTTGTCGGGTGGCCCTCCCTTGTGTGGGAGGTTGGTATTTTTAGTTTTTCTCTCGGATGCATACATGGGATATGCTAGGTTCCCTGACGGTAGATTTTATGGTTAACTCTATTTTACTCCTATCTTTTTTGGTTCTTCAAAGAGATTAGTTTAATTATTTTTGTAAAAGGTTTGGAGATCCTTTCAAATCTCCTCCTTCCACCTAATAAAATAATAATAATAATAATAATAATTTAAATAAAAAAAATATACACAAAAATTAATGGTTTTTTTTTTTGTTGTTGTTAGAAACCTCATCATCCTTCAAAGTCCCAAAATATATTGTAAAGTTTGGAGGGGAAAATGGTGTACATTTGCAAAGTTAATTGAAGCTTCAAATTTGATCCCTAGTTAATTGGTCAATGATGGATGATGTTCAATCCTCTCCTCTTCTCTAGATGAGTTCGAAGAAATTTAATTATTTTTAATTCTTAATTTAACTTTTCCCACTATACATGCCGATGACATGGAATCATAGCTTGATACAATTAGATCATGTGTGTCATGCTTTCAACGGTGGGAATTAAAGCTTACCAACCATATCATTTGTTTTTGACTGCCACTATATAAGCACTTGAAAAAGAAAAGGTGAAGGGAGAATGTTCTCAATATTTTGAGTGTGCGTTAGACTGACAATGACAGTATGAACCCCAAGTGACCGACGGTCTCCATATCACGCCGGTCTCCATCTCACATCGGGTTAGCAATTAACAAGACGAATAGGTTTGGTGGTTGCAGTACCTGTGGTTTGAACCCTGTGCTATGAGTTACTAAAAATAGTGGTTGTAGCCAACTCTCCTATGTAACAAAAAAAAGACGAAGGGAGACCAATGTACATTTGAGAAAATGACAACAAAAATTATGTTAATAATTTTACTTTTTTATTAAAAATATAATCAAAATATATTTAAAAATAATAAGAATTATAATCTAAATATATTTAACCTATTCTTAACGATATCATAATAAAAATTTGAAAATATGCTTTAACGAGTAACCAAACCACAAAAGAATATATCATAATGATGCTTGTAGCAAAAAGAAAATATGAAAATTGAATATTATGAGATGATTCTTACTACTGATGCCTTTGGTTATCCTCTAGATCATAGATTTGCTCAAGGATTGATCAGGGGAATTTATCTCCCTTCCTCCCCCAAGCAGTTGATTAATGATCATTTTGCAGATGATTCTTTTTTTACTATTGTAGAAGATGAGATCTCTGTTACTCATGCTTTAGATTGTATTCATACATTCTGCTTAGCTTCTAGCTCTAATATTCAATGGAGAAATTTTTTTTGCTATAGAAAGTATGGAAAATATATGCCTACCTGGTTAGCTGATAAGCCTTGGAAGTGGATTCAACATGGTTGAACCCTTTAAATTTTTGGGTATTCCTTTTGGTTTTTTGGGTTCTCCTGCCCGTTTGTGGGATTTTGTTGATCAAAATGTTGAGAAGAAGCTTCTGTACTGGTGTACCAAAATTTTTTCCTTAGTTGGAAAGTTTAATATTTGTTCCAAGGTATTGGCCTCTACTCATGTGTATTACTCTTCTTGATGGGTCCCTTACAAGACTTGTTATGCCAAATTGGAAAAGTTACTTTGAGATTTTATGTGGTCCAATGTTGTTGGTAATAAGGGATTTCATAGGGTGGCTTGGAATATTTTGTCTTCCTAAAAAATTGGAGGAATGGGATTGTTTGACTGTCAGCGATAAGGCTTCTCCCTCTGTGCTAAATGGATTATGAGAGCTTTATAGGGGGAGGAAGCCTAAAAAATTTTAATTCATGACTGCCTCTCCACGAGGCTTCCTTTTGGTAAGAAGGTATGGAAAGGGCTTTATTTGCAAACCATTCTTACAACCCCTGTTCCAATAAATATTTATGGTTCCTTTGTTATGCAAAGCATTTGGAAGGCCTGGGAGGCTATTAAACCCTGGATTTATTGGAAAGGTCACAAGGGGAAGTTGGGGCCTTCAATACCTTTGCTTAATATCTGGTGGTCTTCGCCCATCACTTTGCAGGGGACTCCCCATGCTCAAGTCCAGTGGATACATGCTCAAAATTTTTATAAACGAGGTATTGCTCGGTTATCTTATTTCATGGATTTTCATTCAAGGTCTTGGATACCTTGGGAAATTTTTAGAAATTTTTTTGGTATATTTTATGCTGATAAGACTACTTATGAGGTTGTTATTGATTCCACTCCTTTATCTGTTTGAGGTAAAGTTTTTCAATATTATCAGAAACCTTGGTGGACTGATTGGTCTTGGCCCAAAGATGTTTCTCTCACCAAGTATAAACCTCATTTGGGATACACTTGGCTTTCCCCTGTTGTGCCTATGGATGAGAAGCTTAATTCTAGGTGGGATGTAGTATCTCTTCAGTCCAGATGGAGTCTCAAATTTAATACACTCTGGGCAAAGTATCTTGAACCTAAGCAAGCCTTTTTTTCTTGGAATTTATTCTTTCAAGGGCTTCCTATTGGTCCACAACTTAGATATTTGGGTGTGAATGATATTTCCTATAGATCTTGTGGAGCATAGGGGATGTGCATCATCTATTTTGATCTTGTGTGAGAGTTCAAGAGACTTGGCAGTGGATTTTATCTTTTTTTAGACCATATATGATATGTCCCTGTTCTTGGATGAATATTTTATTAGGGGATCCACTTGAGTTTTCTGAGAAGTTTGTTCCTGTGTGGCATATATTGCAAGTGGGGATTCTTTTTCATTTATGGAAAACTCACAACAGAGTGATTTTTAGCCAGTAGGAGCCTTCTTCTATTTTTTCTCTTGTTGATAAGTATCAGGTTTTCTATGATTGTTGGATGCAAATTTCAGTGCAAGCATAAAAAGTGAATATAGAGCTTCATCACTTACGATACCTTATTTATCATTGGGGTAATCCTCCTTGTGTACTGAATCATGTTCCTCCAGCCCCTACACAACAATGATGCATATTATATTAGTTGTTTTTTTATGCAGTTCTCTATTTGGTTTTCTTGTGAACTTCTGTAAGTTATTTTGGTAGCTCTACTAGCTGTTTAGCACACAATTAGTGTGTTGGTTGTCTTCTAGCTCATATATATGCTCAAGGATTAATCAAGGGAATTTATCTTCCTTCCTCCCCCAAGCAGTTGATTAATGGTCATTTTGTAGATGATTCTTTTTTTACTATTGTAGCATATGAGATATTTGTTACTTATGCTTTAGATTGTATTCATACATTATGCTTAGCTTCTGGCTCTAATATTCAATGGAGAAAAACTTCTTGCTATAGAAAGTCTGGAAAAGATATGCCTACCTAGTTAGCTGATAAGCCTTGGAAGTGGATTCAACATGGGGAACCCTTAAAATTTTTGGGTATTCCTATTGGTTTTTTGGGTTCTCTTGCTCGTTTGTGGGATTATGTTGTTCAAAAGGTTGAGAAGAAGCTTTTGTACTAGTGTACCAAAAAATTATCCTTAGTTGGCAAGTTTAAGATTTGTTCCAAGGTATTGGCCTCTACTCATGTGTGTTACTCTTCTTGTTGGGTCCCTTCCAAGACATGTTATGCCAAATTGGAGAAGTTGCTTCGAGATTTTATGTGGTCCAATGCTATTTGTAATTAGGGATTTCATAGGGTGGCTTGGAATATTTTTTGTCTTCCTAAAAAATTGGAGGAATGGGATTGTTTTTCTGTCAACGACAAGGCTTTTCCCTCTGTGCTAAATGGATTGTCAGAGCTTTACAAGAGGAGGAAGCCTGGAAACTTTTAATTCATCACTACCTCTCCACGAGGATTCCTTTTGGTAAGAAGGTATGGAAAGGGTTTCATTTTCAAAACATTCTTATAGCCCCTGTTCCAATAAATATTTCTGGGTCCTTTGTTATGCAAAGCATTTAGAAGGCCTAGGAGGCCATTAAACCTTGGATTTCTTGGAAAGGTCACAAGGGGAAGTTGGGGGCTTCAATACCTTTACTTAATGTCTAGTGGTCTTCACCCATCACTTTGCAAGGGACTCCCTATTCTCAAGTCCATTAGATACATGCTCAGAATTTTTATAAACGAGGTATTGCTCGGTTATCTTATTTCATGGATTTTCATTCAAGGTCTTGGATACCTTGGAAAAATTTTAGGATTTTGTTTGGTTTATTTTCTGCTGATAAGACTACTTATGACGCTATTATTGATTCCACTCCTTTATCTGTTTGGGGTAATTTTTTTTGATATTATCATAAACCTTGGTGGACTGATTGGTCTTGGCCCAAAGATATTTCTCTCACCAAGTATAAACCTCATTTGGGATACTCTTGGCTTTCCCCTGTTGTGCCTATGGCTGAGAAGCTTAATTCTAGGTGGGATGTAGTATCTCTTCAGTCCAGATGGAGTCTCAAATTTAATACACTTTTGGAAAAGTATATTGAACCTAAGCAAGCCTTTTTTGCTTGGAGTTTATTGTTTCAAGGGCTTCCTATTAGTCAGTGACTTAGATATTTGGGTGTGAATGATATTTCCTGTAGATATTGTGGAGCAGAGGAGGATGTGCATCATCTATTTTGATCTTGTGTGAGAGCTCAAGAGGCTTGGAAGTGGATTTTATCTTTTTTCAGACCATATATGATAGGTCCTTGTTCTTGGGTGAATATTTTGTTAGGGGATCCACTTGAGTTTTCTGATAAGCTTGTTCTTGTGTGGCATATATTTCGAGTGGAATTCTTTTTTATTTGTGGAAATCTCACAACAGAGTGATTTTTACCCAGTAGGAGCCTTCTTCTACTTTTTCTCTTGCTGATAAGTGTCAGGTTTTCTATGATTGTTGGCTGTAGATTTTAGTGCAAGCAGAAAAAGTGAATATAGAGCTTCATCACTTACGAGACCTTATTGATCATTGGGATAATGCTCCTTGTGCAGTGAATCTTGTTCCTCTAGCCCCTACACAACAATGATGCATAGTCTATTAGTTTTTTTTATGCAGTTCTCTATTTGGTTTTCTTGTGAATGAAGAACACAAGCTTATACTGAGAGGGGGGGGTGAACAGTATAAGACCACTTTTAATTTTTTTCTTTCAAACAGCTTTCAATTCAAAATTAAGCAGTATAAAGATAGTAGTAATCAACAACAGTAATCAAAATAATGCACAAAACACCATCCACAAAGTGACACAACAATTTACGTGGTTCACCCAAGGTGGGCTACTCCACGGATAAAAATTTCCTCTAAAAGTTATATCAAAGTCCTCTGGGAATCCTTCTCGATTACAATTAGAAGCACAATATTCCGGTCAAAAGAAACACCAAGTGCAATTGCATTCAAAATTAATCACGCTTAAGTCCTAGGAATGTACATTGCATGAAACAAAAAGAGACATGTTGTAAGAGACGCAATCAGATAAAGAAAAACAGCCCTTTCATTAATTTATTTCGATCTCTGTTACAATAATGCCTCCTCCATTTTTAGGGGCTAGGAGCGCAAATAAGGTTTGATTACAATCGTTGAATGGTTCCTCCTTCCGCGTGCCCACGATTGCACTGGGCGGGATAAGATGATGTCGCCGCTGATGTTGATGGGTTCTTCGCCTCTGCTGCTTCTCCTACAAACAAAGAAATGATCAAGACGTTAGTAGCACTCGTTGCAAATGAAAAGCATTCTCTCTCTAAAACTAACAAAATGTGCATACGAATATTTGCCCGAAACCATGAAAACAGTGAATCCAAATTGCTTCAAAATCTGACAGAAGGTAAGAACAGTCACCAGAAGGCCACTGCCACTGAGGCAGCTGGCCAATTCACCTTAAACTGGAATTCATCCCTGGGAAGGACGAATTCTGACTGTAATTCGTCCCTGTGTGGGACGAATTCTTCTAAATAGGAGAAATCGACCTGTCGTTGCTCCAATGTCGGATCCCGGGACCTGCAAAACTCCTGCAAACAGGGGGGTTAGGTAATTGAGGCCATTTTGGGACGACCCAGATGGTCGGATTTTCCCAATTTGACCTCCTCCCTCAAGAATTTAACCTTGACACCTGCAAGTTAGCGAAACGATAAAGCAATACAAAACACCCTAAACTCTGACCAAAAGCTACAAAATTGCAATTATAGACTAATCAGACCTAGTAACATAGAATGCAATCTAAAAATTAATCTAAAGTGCTCAAAAACTGAAATTAGAACTTGGGGGTGCGGGGGTGCCCAAGTGGGCCTCCCACCGTTGGCCCTCGATTTTGGAGCCAATCCACCAAGGATGGGCCCAAAACCTTTTAGGATTTGGGGGTCGGTGAATTGATGGGTTCAGATGTCCATGCGTCGGATTTGAGTAAGGTTCGAGCTTCCAAAGGCCACCCAACAACCTCCCTTGCAAAAGAGATTGATGGATGTAGGAAGGTGAACAAAGGGGGATGCAAATGAGTCTTCGATTTGGCAGCACTTCGTTGCTTGAACACTCCTTCCACCTGTATCTTTTGGGTGAGAAAATTCCCACCTTTTATAGACCCAAGGGGTCTCTTTTGGGAGGGAAGCACAAAAGCCAAATTTTGACCATGGGCGCCATGTGGCGGTCTTGTCTTCCCATGAGGGAGGGGAGTCCTTCCCTGACTTGAACTTTGATAAATGCTTCTTGTAACAGTCCTCTAATGGCCCCTCTATCCACTTACACATGCGTGCAAGGTAGGAGCCCTTAACTGACTGTTCTGGGCTGCCACTTGGCACCATTTGCCCTTTTGCTCGTTAAGCTTAGAATTCGTCCCACCCAGGGACGGATTCAGAATTCATCCTGGGGTGGGACGGATTCTATTTTGAATTCGTCTCTGGGTGAGACGAATCATCGGGCAAAGTGCCCAAGTGTGCAAAATTGCTCCTTGACCTTACAAAACTGCTATGAAAGTGGTTAAGACCACTGTTTGACCTCTGAGGGCTGCCCTGGGGGCTGTGTTTGTCAAAGCGATCAGTGTTTGCAGTCACATAATCGGATTGGTGCTATTTTGGTGTCTACAACAATGTTTATGAGCCTCGACTCAAAGGAGATACCTTCCCCTAATTCTGCTTTGGCTGGTGATCCTCTAGAAGACCTCTACCTCCTCTGCCCTTAGCAAGTGGAACTCTATCCACAAAAGACACCTGTCTTCCCTGCTCTGGCTGGAGATCTCTGTCCTCAACTCTGTCACCACAAAGCTAGTCCTCAAATATGCACTAAACACAGTCCTTCGGTCTAGCACAAATTTGTCCTCTTCCTCTATTCTTTTTTATTACAGCCGCACTTTATTGAAACCAAATTTTCATAGTCTGCGCAAACACAACAACACTCGATCAACTTATGCTCTTCTATGAAAACACAGCAGCACAGTCTTCACACTTTTTGCTCAAACACGATAGCATTGTCTTCGCAACCTCTATGCAAACATAGTAGCACAGTCGTCACACACTCTATGCAAACACAACAGTCGCTTAGACTTCCACTTATGCACCTCTGCAATCAAACTTCTCCCCGCACTCTATCTACGCAAATCGCACTTCAAACGCACACTACGATCGATGCCCAAACTACTCAAACAACCCTCCTTTTATACTCACAATCTCAAGATTGAAATCTTGGTCTTAGTCAGCTGTTTTACCCTTCAACCACATCAGCTGCAAAACCCTGTGCTATGTCGACCCAGATTTAACTCTATCGGCTTCACTGTCTCCCTGTAGCTTCTAGCGTGAAACTTCAACATGTCGCGATATCGCGAAACCTTTTCCTGTCGTACACCTTCTATTGCTTGTTGTCGCAAAATCGTGACACTTTTTGCCTTTGTCTTCCTTGACAACGTGCTTGTCGTGATATCACGACACTTCTAAATTTTGCTGATGTCATCTTCACTCCTGTCGTGAAAACGTGACACTTTAGACTTCAAAGCCTTCTTCTCCACTTTTGTTGTGAAATCACGACACATTTGCTTCTACTGACGTCAACTACAACTCTGTCATGAAATCGTGACCCTTCTTGCTTCTTCAACCTTTTCATGGCTTGCACCAGTGAAAACAGAACATGTCATAAAATCATGACGCTTTCGCTGCCTTAAGCTCTTTTCTTCCATACACCCGTGAAACTGGAACATGTCACAAAATCATGAAGATTTTGTCTACAAAGCCTTCCTCTCTGCTTCTATCATGAAATCGTGACACTTCACCTATAGAAGACCTGCTTCCAGTTTTTGTTGTGAAATCGTGACACTTTCTCCAACTGAACGCTGCCAACTCAACCTATCGCAAAATTGCAACACTTCTTGCAATCGCAAGATTTCTCTCCAACCTATCACAAAATCGTGACACTTCCTGCAATCGCAAGCTTTCTCTTCAACCTGTCACGAAATCGTGACACTTTCTTCATTCGTATAACTTCTTTGTAGCCTATCGCAAAATCATGACGCTTCTTGTTTCAGACTCTTCCCTTTGCTGTATGTCATGAAATCACAACAGTTCTTTCTTCAAGCTTTTCAGCATGTCGCAAAATCATGACAGTCCTTCCTTTGATTTTTGCATCTTGTCATGAAGTAGCAACAATCCTCACTTTGTCTTTTGTAGCATGTCACGAAATCGTAACAGTTCCTGAATCACTTTCTCTCTCTTCAATATTGTCATGAAATCATGACAGTTCACACTGCAGACTTTCTCTTCTACAACATGTCATGAAATCACGACACTTGCTCGTCCGAACAACTTTCTTGGCAATGTGTCACGAAATCGTGACACTTTTCTTTCTTTGCCTTCCTGCGCTTTTCGAGTCGCGAAAATGCGACATGTCTCGAAATCATGACATTTTTTCCTGCTTCGTCTTTGCCTTCCAGCATGTCGCGAAATCATGACATTTTTGCCAGAACTTTCTCTCTCCTAAAACATGTCATGAAATCGTGATAGTTTTTCCAGCCGCCTGCATACTTTTTCTTGTTTTTTTCTTGATATTTTTGCAACTGGGCTACCCTGATCTTCTTGGAAACTCACTGTCCATGCTGAACCCTTCATCAAGACACATTCTTTGACATCAAACCATATTGCTTCAAGAACTCTTTGACATCAATGACAAAATCTACACTTAGAGCAAAAGCAATGTACCCAAGGTACCCAAAATTGCCAACAATATCCCCCTTTGTCATTGATGGCAAACCTTAACTGAATATACAAGTCAAGAGCCAAAACTGAAGACAACTGATCCAACAACTGAGAATCTGCCTTTGAATTTTTTTCTCCCCCTGACTTGAAGCTCTCTTCTTCACTATGAAGCTCTCCCCATTACTCAAATATCTCCCCCTTTGTCATCAATGGCAAAGGGTCACCTTTGGGGCTTGGGACTAAGAATGAGCCTCTTAGCTTAGTCCCTCCTCCACCTCCTGATGAGGTGATTTAAAACAGGGTTGGGAGTGAAACTCCCATTAGACACTCATCATCATCGATGATGCGTAGTCATTATACCATCATTAATTCTCAATGAATCTGTCAATCCAGGGCAGTGTACAAGGCTATCTACGGGAGAAGTGAAATAGCTATAACTTAGGTCAATCTAGGGCAACAAGTCTTATTGGTGGAACCGGTTTGTGGGGGGTTTTGGAACATTTCTATCTCTAGATTGCATGAATTAAATATTAATCTAAGTTGCAGAATTGGAAACTAATCACTAACTATAGAAATGAAGTCCTAATTACAATTGCAGAATAAGACCTAATTATATTGTAGAATTAACAGTTGCAGAATTGAAAGTCTGATCCTAATTGCAGAAAGGAAATCTAATTACTTTTGTAGTAATGAAAGTCTAGATCTAATGTGGAAATAAAAACTATCAAAATTCTGTAACAGAAGGTTGTCAATCTTTTGTTCAGATTTTGACAGCAAAACATAAAAATGCAAGAAATTGCTGGAAAACAGTAAATTCTAAAAATAACAGTCTAAAAATAAAGTGAAAACTTTTTTGAAAGTAAGATTGCAACTAAAAATCTTTAAGCACAAGATTAAAATTAGCATAAATAAACTAATACTGCAAATATTGTCAACTATTCACAAGCAATTTACATAACAAGTTCTATAACTCATTCTGCTGCAGCAAAATCAGAATAAAAACCTGCTCTGTTAGTCCTCCTCCTAGGTCTGGAAGTGGCCAGCCTCTTTGTCCAGAAGAAGGTGTAAGTATCTCTCTCTTTCTAAATCTTAATCACACTCATTTACAAGTAATTTGAAATAGAACTGGTGCACTTTATTGATCAAAAGACATGATTACAAGAATTCTATTGAAAAACTGTTACAGGACTGTAACAGTCAATTTCTAGTTATACTCTATATTTTTTGCTAGCTTCCTTTCTCTATTTTCTATCTTTTGCTACTACTACCTAGGCTCAACCTGAACGGGAGCAATATTTATAGCTATCCTATGATCTAATTACAAATAAAGAATATCTCAAAAGATTTAATCCTACAATCTTTGCAACAAATTCTGGTTTTATCCTAGAAGAGGACTAAAACCTGATCTTTCCCTTAATGATGGATTTGGTCGGCAATGACGGCAAAGACAGATGGAGGATATTTCTCTTTATTTTTTCCAACCTTTATTTCCCTTTTCTCGGCTTCATAAATCGGTCAAAAAGGTCAAAAACACATTATGTTCTTCATTCAGAAGATAAGTGGCTTCATTCCGAAGACAGTGCAGTTTTCATTCCGAAGATCGCTCATTCCGAAGATACTGCATTCTCATTCCGAAGATCGCTCATTCCGAAGATATTGCATGCTTCATTCCGAAGATCCGCTCATTTCGAAGACGCTGCATTCTTCATTCCGAAGATCCGCTCATTTCGAAGATGTTGTGTTTTCTTCATTCTGAAGATATCTATTCATTCTGAAGATACTTCGGAATGAACAAATGTATGCTTTTCTATTGATTTCTTCTGCATCTCTCAGGTGGGTTATCTCCTAAGATCAAATTCTAATGGTCTTCATCCCTTTCCTCATGTGAATTCCATGCCTTGCTATTTATGGACAGCTGGTTGGAATCTACATGGGAAAGACCAGTTTTTGCTGCACAGCAACAGTTTGCTTGTATTGTTGCCAGATTTAGGTGAAGTAAATGCTTGAAACAAATCAAAATATGATTAGTGAAATGCTGCTATTATTCTAAGCATATCCCATTGTAGCAAATCATAGCAAAAATAACACAAAACTATGCAAAAAGCTGTAAAATCAGCATATAATATTTCAAATACATTGATCATGCAAAATGGTTAATATACAGCATATTAAATCAACTTAAATAAAATATCAGATAAAACATAAGAGTTTATAGGCATTTTTAGTGTACAAAACATGTTATGATTGAAGCATTTCCAGGCCTCATCATTTTCCCCCCAACTTATATTAATGCATGCCCTCATGCATTCTGTTGGGCTCTGGAATCACATATGTCCATGTTTAGATTCCATGACCTGTAGAATAACTTCTTGCCTATGTAATACCCCCTGTTTTCCTGAATGTTTCTGAGCCAATCTTCAAATTGTTCATCAGGTTGTTCATCTTCTTCAAAGTAAAATGGAACTGGAGTAATGATGGTTGGAGGCTCGAACACGAGACCTATCCGGTTATCTTTGCATGATCTGGATATGTTGGACTACACCTTCTGCTCTTCTTCTGGACCACTCTAGATTGATGGGGGAGATAGGTTCTCTTTTCCTCAAAGACATGGAAAGTTCATTCCATCTATCTCTACATACTGACAATTTTGGGAAGAAATTATGATCACAAAAATTGTTAAATCTGGTCACACAGTCCCTCAAATTGTTCAAGTACATTCTCTTGATATCATCCCTGTTCATCATTGAAAAGTGTTGTTGAGTGATATTTAGGTGATTTGGTTGGATTGCTCTGACTAACAACTCAGCCCTTGTTTCAACCACTTTATTCTGCCTTTTCTTATTATCCCAATAAAGCTGATTTTGCAAGGTAGACATAAATGCTCTCAACTAAACATCTCTAATGTAGATTTGAGGATGAGAGTCAACTTCCTATGGTATGAAGAAACCGTGCAAAAATAGTTCACATAGGATATTTTTCTGCTCAAAAGGACTGTCAAAATATGCCTCCAGAAAATCTTCAATAGTGTCCAATTTGTATGGAAGGTTTGAAGTAATCCTCATGACCTGCCATCTAAGGTATTTTTCCTTCAAAATAAGGCTGTAAAATCTGGCTGGCCGTCTAAATTGGACTAAAAACTCAGCAATTTGGCACAAGTCAGATACCTTTTCTTTCAATGCCTGAATTTCTGTGTCCTTGGCTTCTAGCTGTTTTGCTTCTAGTTTGAATTTTTTAGTTTTATTGGCAAGCTGTTCATATCTAATCATCCAGCTAGCTATGTCTGCATTGTACTGTTCTAGGGACACAGTATTAGGTGGTCTTACTACAGGGGGGATCCTAGGCAACAGATTTGTCTAAACTCCTTTTTCTGCCACTTCCACTGGCTGTTCATCTGTCAATATCTCTACTTGCACCCCCTTATTTGCTATTTCTATGGGGTTGTCATCAGATAGTATTTCTACTTGTACCCCCTTATCTACTGTTTCTACTAGAAATGTAACAAGTTGAAATGCAAGGACCTTAGTAGGAGTACTTACTTGAGCATTTTCTTGTTGTTGGGACTGTTCCTGTGTTGGTGGCTCATTTTCAACATCCTCTGCAATATTTCTCACCATTTTTGAAGCATCTTCAGAACAAGAAGGCACTACTTCAGAATGAACAGGCACTTCTTCAGAATGAAGGAGTGCTATTTCAGGATGAACTTCTATGTCTGTCTCAACAGAGTCATCTGCTCTTGATAAACCCAGAAGCAATTGAGCCAAACTATCTTCATCATGGGATACAGCTGGCTGCTTTTTATATTATGACAATAACTTTTTTAGTTCTGCCACTTCTTGCTGAAGTTCTGCAATTTTTCTTACTTGCATCTCAATGATGCTTTCTTTCTCTGTGATCCATTTGGTCTGTGTTTTGACAACACTTCTTGCTACCCTCAGCTGCTCAGTGATGTCTTCCACTTTTGTTTCTGCTTCAGAAGCTGATGCAGACAAATCAGTTGTAGTTGGCTGTTCAACCAAATTTTCTTCTTCTGCTGCAATAGTTTGTTCTTGTTCAGGAGGCTCTGTGAAACTGTCTATAAGGGTATCTATCATATCTGTAGCCTATTGAACTGTAGCCTCCTCCAAACCAATTTGCTCAGTTTCTGCCTCAGCTATCTGTTCAGGGAATTCTGGAAAGTTATCAGATGTTGGTTGTATTTCTGTGACATCTGGGCTACTTGGTCTATCTTCTTCCTCCATGACCTGTTCTGTAGTTTCTTTCAAATGAATTCTTGTAGACCTCCTAGTTCCAGATGCAAATTTCTTCTTTTTGCTCTATTTTCTAGTGACAGCAGGGGTCATGGGGTCAGTTTTTGATGCCTCTGTTTCCCTTGTTTCACTTCTCTGCTCTGATAAGTCAGTTGCAGCTTCAGCAAACCAAACTTTCTTTTGTTTTTATGCTCTGCTACTAGTTCCAGATCCTCTTCTTTTTTGTCTCTTAGCCTGTGAAGTTGATGGTTCAGGAGCAAGTTCTGTAACAGCTTCAGGGGCACCTTCTGCAGCTTCTTCTACAGCATCCTCTGCAACATTTTTTGTAGCAACTTCTACAATACTTTCTGCAGCAGCTATTTCCTCTTCTACAGCAACATCAGTAGTATTTGGCTCTTCTTCTTCCTCACTTTCATCCCCAAAAATGACATCATTTAGGTTAGAGTAAAACCTGTCAAAACTCCTAGGGTTTCCTCTAAAATGATGTTGGCAAATTAATTTGATAAGGCCATGATGGCGAAGGCTTCCTTTACCCTCCTGATATCTTTTTGCCATGTTCTTTAGTTCTTGATACAAATACAGGGGAATATTTACCCTAACTTCTGGTTGTTGTCTACCATGTCTGAGATGGTTTAAAATTCGTAGATGATGCCCTGACAACAGCACATACTGCCCTTCACAGGTCAAAAACTTAATCATCCAGGTGGCTACTTCATCCTAGGGTTTCTGTAGGCTGGCCCTTTTTAACCCTTTACATGTGTTGTTATGGGTTAAGTATTCAGGTTCTCTATCGTTTTCTTCTATGAACTGATTAACTACATTTGCCAATGTGTTCTTGCCAGATCTAGTAATTGAAATTCCCTCTAATGGCAGCTCTGTAATCTGACTTAAATTTTAGGGCTTACCTCAATAGACATGTCATTGACATGTGCTCGGTTGTTTCTGAACGTATGGGCAAACATGCCAGCTAAATCTTCAGAAGACCCATTGAATTTATCCAAAAATGTCATAAATCCTCCGTCTTCAAAAATCTGCACAACTGTCGGATTTTCTCGAAGGTAATTGGTGTCTGCAGGCTCTGTTCTAATTTTTCGCCCCATTTTTCTCTGTTTAAGAATCGTACACTACGGCTGCTATTCTACTACAAAATTTATGGCTATTTTCTGTTGCAAATTTGTAGAGTTTTAAGTTAGAACCCTCGTTGCCCTGTTTCTCGTCTTCTTCTTCTTCTTCTTCGGAATGAGCCGTATTCTGTGCACTGTACCTCGCAACACGTCTTCAAAAAGAAGGATGGCACACATATCTACTTCTGCACTGTACACCTGTTCGTTAATAATTGCATGGATGTCCTTGCCGTCAGATCCACCTCATTAGTTTTGTAGATTCTCACGTGCATGTTAATTGACATTAAAAACTGGTGGCATATGGTTGCAGATTCTCCGTATTTCCAATGAGTGCAAAAATAGACCATGTGCTGATTGACACGTGTCCCTTCTTCGCATGCAATTAAGAAAAAATCTTGATTTTGTCGGACCTTATTTTTTTTTAATGCCACGTGGAAATGCTCTTTCCGAAAATGCAATTAAAATTTCATTTCGAATATTATGACTTCATTCCAAAGACAGGTCTTCATTCCGAAGACAAATCCTCATTTCGAAGATTATGACCTCATTCCGAAGACAGGTCTTTATTCCGAAGACAAATCCTCTTTGCAAAATTTTCATTTTGAAGATAGATCTTCATTCCGAAGATCAATCCTCATTCCGAAGATTAATCCTCATTCGAAGATCAAGCTGTATTGTGAAAGTAAATCGTCATTCCGAAGATAGACCCTTATTCTGAAGACAGATCTTCATTCCGAAGATATATCTTCATTCCGAAGATGATGCAGCAAATCGTTATTCTGAAGATAGTTTCTTTCTGAAGACAAATTGTCATTCCGAAGATAAATTTTCTTTCTGAAGAAAAATTGTCATTCCGAAGATAAAGTTTCTTTTTGAAGACAAAGTGCAACATCCATTTTGCTGTCATTCTGAAGAGAATCTTATTTCTGAAGATAATACAGCAGACACTGTTTTTGGCATTCTTGTTTCGAAGATTAGGCAGAAATCAATATTGTCATTCTTAAAACATGTTTTTAAGTATGCCAACTCTTATGAATACCTTTTATGCTAATGGTTAATTATCACATACTATATACCAATCATTTTACAATGAAGAAATGTAAGAAATATATACCTGATAAAAACAGTTAATGCCAGTTTTGAAGAATGACTGCTTTTGTTGATATTCTGCTGAGATTTTCTGCAACATTTCAAAACAAGTGCACTAGGTGAATTTGTACAATGATGGTTCAAAAATTTCTCAAGGTTATGCATGCCAGAAAACTGGTTTTCATGCACACCAACTCAGTAGTGCCTTAAGAAAAGGTTTTCACTGCTAAGTTATTCATTTTTCTCTCTTTTTTTTTTCTTGATTTTCCCTTTTTTTTTTTTTTACCTCTCCTTTTCTCTTTTTTTCTCTTTTTTTTTTCTTGATCCTGACTATGCCCATGAATAAATTTCATGATTTCCCCTGAAACCATGCCCATGAAGAAATTCATACTCATAATTTATTCATATTTTTGTTATCTATTTTTCTGATTTTTTTGTATTTTCTATTTTTTCTTGAAATCCACTGATCATGTTGATTGTTTTGAAGTGGAAGAAGGATTCTCTTCCACCTGCTGTGTATCCAAACTGTCAAGTTGCTGCAAGAATTCTTCTTTAGTCAGAGGTGTATGGTATACCCTGAGGTGATGTCCATTCACTACCAACTTTCTTCGTGACCCATCAATGGGGGATAAACGAGCTGCTCCATTGTTGAATACCTCTTCAATCCAGTAAGGTCCCAACCATCTAGTTTTCAATTTTCCAGGGAAGTCTTCATATTGAGAATCGAACAGTAAAGCCCAATCTCCTTGTTGAATTTTCCTCTGCTGAATGTGACTGTCATGCCACAGCTTCCTTTGCTCCTGAATTACCTCAGTTTGGTGCAGAGCATCCAATCTAAGTTCCTCCAATGCATTCA
Organism: Wollemia nobilis; assembly: GCA_028583015.1. Lineage (NCBI taxonomy): Eukaryota > Viridiplantae > Streptophyta > Pinopsida > Araucariales > Araucariaceae > Wollemia > Wollemia nobilis. The sequence continues at coordinate 29,707 of JAQPPZ010003755.1, forward strand.
GCTGCAGAATCCTGTCTGTCTGTACTGCGATAAGTCAATTCCAATTTCCAGTCTTGTGCGCAATGTTAGTAGCTCAAATTCAATAGGTAAGAGAGGCTTTTTACCAAAGACTAGTTCATAAGGTGTGAATCCAGTAGTGGACTTCCAAGTAGTATTGTAGGCCCAAACTGCTTCAGGTAATTTGTCTAGCCAATTTTTCCTATGAAAAGCTACTATTTTTGTCAAGATGCGTTCTAGTTCCCTGTTTGTTACTTCAACTCTGGCCATTTGCTTGTGGGTGATAGGGTGATGATTTCCTATGTTTGATTTCATACAATTCTGTAAATACTTTTATGACTTTGGATGCAAATTGGGGTCCTTGGTCTGTGGTGATAGACCGTGGAGCTCCAAATCTCTGAAAAATTTGAGTATACAAGAAATCAGCTACTTTCTCTTCACGAGCATGTTTGAAAGCACACACCTCTACCCACTTTGTCAGGTAATCAGTGCATACTAGAATATGCACCTTTCCTTGAGAAGGTGGATCAATAGGTCCTACAAAATCAAGCCCCCACCTCTCAAATGGTTCTAAAACCATTTGAGGCTACAGTGGCATCTCATTTGTATGAGTGGGTTTCCCCATTCTTTGGCATGCATCACAATGCCTGATGTACTTTTTCACATCCTTGTGAAGAGATGGCCAATAATATCCTATCCCCAAGATTTTTCTAATTGTGTTTTTTATAGAATAGTGTCCACCTGAGGGTTCATCATGACAGGCTCTAAGGATATCATACACTTCATCCTTTTGGATGCACCTACGTAACACATGGTCAGGACTGCACTTAAAAAGCATACCCTTAATCCATTCAAAAGAAGAACTCTGTTTGATCAATTGTTTTTTTTGTTTTGAGGTGAAATGTGGAGGAAATTTCCCTGTGACCAAATAATTGTCTATATCTGCAAACCAAGGTGATTGAACTAATATAGAAAATAGTTTTTCATCAAGAAAAGTGTCATCAACTAATTCCCCTTCATCTGTGTTCTGCAACCTGGACAAGAAATCTGCAACAACATTAGCTTTTCCTGGTTTGTTGATTATGGTGATATCAAATTCTTGCAGCAACAACAACCAACGAATAATTCTTGCACTTACCATAGGTTTATTCATCAAATACTTAATGGCTATATGATCTGTGTGAATAACTATTTGATAACCTGTGATATAATGCCTGAATTTGTTGATGGCATAAATCACTGCTAGGAATTCTTTCTCAGTTGTTGTATAATTTTTCTCTGCTCCTGTCAAGTTTTTGCTAATGTTGTAGATGGTATAATGTTCACCATTATCAATTTGTCCTAATGTTGCTCCAATTGCTGTATTGGAGGCATCAATCTGAATGTGAAATGGTAATGTCCAATTAGGTCCTCTAAGCACAGGTGGAGTTATCAATTTCTCTTTTAGAGCTTCAAATGCTTCCTGACACTTTGCAGTCCAGGAGAATTCAGAATCTTTAGTCAATAAGGCAAACATAGGACTGGCTATTGTACTAAAGTTGGGAATAAACTTGTGGTAAAAACCAATGTGTCCTAGGAAACTTCTGACATTAGTCTGAGTTTTAGGAGGAAGGAGGTTCTTGATAATTTCAACTTTCTTTGGATCAACTTGGATCCCTTCAGGAGAGATGTGATGACCAAGAACTATCCCTTCCTTCATCATCATGAAGCATTTATCTGGATTTAAGGATAAGTGGTATGTTTCACAGCGAGTTAAGAATTTGTCAAGATTTTCCAATGTAAAATCAAAAGTTTGTCCACATCCTGTGAAATCATCCATGTAAATTTCAACACTTTTGGTGGTCAGATCAGCAAAAATTGCTAGGACTCGCTCATTGAAAAGTTCTTTGGGGCATTACACAAACCAAAAGGTAAAACCCTATAGGCAAATTTTCCCCATGGACATGTAAAAGTTGTCTTTTCTTGATCTTCAGGGGCAATCTGAATTTGATTATATCCACTGAATCCATCAAGAAAACAAAAGTATCTTTTTCCAGAAAGAGTATCTAACACTTGATCTATGAAAGGTAATGGAAAATGGTCTTTTTATGTCACCTTATTCAATTCTCTGTAGTCTACACATACTCTCATTTTTCCATTTTTCTTAGGAACTATTACCAATGGAGAAACCCATTGACTATCAGAAATTGGGTAAATGAATCCTACTTCTAGGAGTTTTTCAATTTCTTCTTTCACAATATCTCTTAAGGTAGGATTCAATCTTCTTTGAAATTGTCTGACTGGCTTGACTTCTTCAGTATAGATCTTATGGGTACATATATCAGGATGAACTCCTGACATATCTTTGTAGTTCCAAGCAAAAGCATGAACATGCTTCTGCAAAACAACTATCAATTTTTCTTCCTCTTCCCTAGTAAGCTGGCTGTAGATATTCAAAAATTTGCCTGGCTGGACTTCTATTTGTTTTGTATTTAGAAGGACTGAATTCACTCCTTCATACTTGGTGATTAAGGGATTAAGAGGACATTGTTGTGATGGGAGAAACGAAGCAGTTTCTGTTTCATTGCTATTTGAGGGAAGCATTTCTTGTATGGAACAGTGAGAAGGAAAAATCAGATGATGGTGCCATCCATGTGATAGTGAAACAAAGTTTCCTTGTGATAGCACAGATGATTCATCTTCAGATTTTTGATTCTCCTCATTACTTATCAACTGTTGGATATTTGTTGCTTCCCCTTCTAAACCTTGTTCATGCAGAACATTCATCAAGATTGTTTCATTTTCTAAGTTTTATGTGTCACTGAGGTCTTCTGTGTGTTCTCTTACTACTAAGGTAGCTAGTGTAGAAATGACCTCTTTTGGTTCCTCATCTGAGTCAGAAAACCATAACTGACCTGAAAATTTGCTAGATGGTTTTGTAGGAGGATATAAAGAAATTTGTTTCAGCTCAATACCATTTGAAATGGTCATATTTCTAGATCTGCAGTCTATGAAGGCAGCTGCAGTTGCAAGCCAAGGTCTTCCCAAAATAATGGGATATCCATGTGCTGAATTTCTTTGCTGTAAAACCAGAAAATCTGCAGGGAATTCCCAAGAAGAAAAAATTCTATAGGGACATCTTCAATGATTCCTTCAGGTTTTGTAACTGACCTATCAGCCATTTCTAAAACTATAAATGTGGGGCTGAGATGTTTGAGCTGTAATTGTTCCATTGTATCTTTAGTTATGACATTTATTGCAGCTCCTAGATCCACTAAAACATTTGATATTGGCACTGAACCTATGGTGACTGTGATAACTGGGCTTCCTATATCACTATACTTTGGAGGTAGTAGTTTTCCAGATAAGAGATCAGCTATCTTCCCTTCAACCTGCACAGTCTTGGGGAATGCTTTCTTCTTTCTTCCTGCTCTTTTAATGCACAAATTTCGGACAATACTGTTAATTTTTGGTATTTCCTTAATGGCTTGCAATAAGGGTAATGAGATAGTCAGCTTTTTGAGTTCTTTGACCAATTCTGACTCAAAAATTTCTGGTATTGCATTAAGTCTTTCAGGATATGGAACTATCCTTGGTAATTGTTCTTCTTGTGTCTCTTTTTCTATTGTTGGATCCAATTTTTTTTTTCTTTTGTTGGTTGGATTCTCTCTGGTTATGATGATTCTTGCTCTTCATTATCTTTGGTTTCCATTAAAACTGGTTCAGGTACAACTTTTCCTGAACGGAGTTGAATATCACTAAAATCAAGAACATTAATTTCAATATTTTCTTCAGCTTCAGCCACATAGACAGGAGGTGTCTGTCTTACACTATTTGTATTAGTGACTGGCTGAGCTGGAAATTGAGGTTGCTTCACTTGCTCTGTTTGTTGTTGTTTTTCTTGAAAATTCTGATTAGGTGCAGGCAACAAATGCTGAGTTTGACCTTGATTCCTTTGCTGCCTTGGATAGGACTGGTATTGTTGATTCCACTGTGGTTGGTTTTGCACCCAATGTGGATTAGTCCGATTTTGATTCCAAGTCTGGATTGTTTTGATTCCATGAGGGGTTGTTTTGATTCGATTCCAGTCAGGTTACTCCAATTTGATCGTGGTCATTCTTGGGAATTTGTCCATTGAGGATAATTCCAAGGACGTTGGGGTGGTTCCGATTGTCCCCAAGGCATAGTACCAGGATTATGCCCCCAATTTGTAGGAAAACGAGGGGGATTTTGATATTGAGAGAAATTTCCCCCTTGTTTTGGTCCAATATAGTTGAGTTCCTCGGTCTGGTTTTCTAACACAGTTTTGAGTTGTGGTAGCAGGTGGCATTGATCAGTTGAATGCCTTTTTGAACATATACTACAAATGGCTGAGATGGTTGTTTTATTCAAAGGACATTCCTGCAAAGCATGTTTACTTATTCAAGAGGCTTGGCAGTGGATTTTATATTTTTTTAGACCATATATGATATGTCCCTGTTCTTGGATGAATATTTTATTAGGGGATCCACTTGAGTTTTCTGAGAAGTTTGTTCCTATGTGGCATATATAGCAAGTGGGGATTCTTTTTCATTTATGGAAAACTCACAACAGAGTGATTTTTAGCCAGTAGGAGCCTTCTTCTATTTTTTCTCTTGTTGATAAGTATCAGGTTTTCTATGATTGTTGGATGCAAATTTTAGTGCAAGCATAAAAAGTGAATATAGAGCTTCATCACTTACGATACCTTATTTATCATTGGGGTAATCCTCCTTGTGTACTGAATCATGTTCCTCCAGCCCCTACACAACAATGATGCATATTATATTAGTTGTTTTTTTATGCAGTTCTCTATTTGGTTTTCTTGTGAACTTCTGTAAGTTATTTTGGTAGCTCTACTAGTTTTTTAGCACACAATTAGTGTGTTGGTTGTCTTCTAGCTCATATATATGCTCAAGGATTAATCAAGGGAATTTATCTTCCTTCCTCCCCCAAGCAGTTGATTAATGGTCATTTTGTAGATGATTCTTTTTTTACTATTGTAGCATATGAGATATTTGTTACTTATGCTTTAGATTGTATTCATACATTATGCTTAGCTTCTGGCTCTAATATTCAATGGAGAAAAACTTCTTGCTATAGAAAGTCTGGAAAAGATATGCCTACCTAGTTAGCTGATAAGCCTTGGAAGTGGATTCAACATGGGGAACCCTTAAAATTTTTGGGTATTCCTTTTGGTTTTTTGGGTTCTCTTGCTCGTTTGTGGGATTATGTTGTTCAAAAGGTTGAGAAGAAGCTTCTGTACTGGTGTACCAAAAAATTATCCTTAGTTGGCAAGTTTAAGATTTGTTCCAAGGTATTGGCCTCTACTCATGTGTGTTACTCTTCTTGTTGGATCCCTTCCAAGACATGTTATGCCAGATTGGAGAAGTTGCTTTGAGATTTTATGTGGTCCAATGCTATTTGTAATTAGGGATTTCATAGGGTGGCTTGGAATATTTTTTGTCTTCCTAAAAAATTAGAGGAATGGGATTGTTTTTCTGTCAACGACAAGGCTTTTCCCTCTATGCTAAATGGATTGTCAGAGCTTTACAAGAGGAGGAAGCCTGGAAAATTTTAATTCATCACTACCTCTCCACGAGGCTTCCTTTTTGTAAGAAGGTATGGAAAGGGTTTCATTTTCAAAACATTCTTACAGCCCCTGTTCCAATAAATATTTTTGGGTCCTTTGTTATGCAAAGCATTTAGAAGGCCTGGGAGGCCATTAAACCCTGGATTTCTTGGAAAGGTCACAAGGGGAAGTTGGGGGCTTCAATACCTTTACTTAATGTCTAGTGGTCTTCACCCATCACTTTGCAAGGGACTCCCTGTTCTCAAGTCCATTAGATACATGCTCAGAATTTTTATAAACGAGGTATTGCTCGGTTATCTTATTTCATGGATTTTCATTCAAGGTCTTGGATACCTTGGAAAAATTTTAGGATTTTGTTTGGTTTATTTTCTGCTGATAAGACTGCTTATGACGCTATTATTGATTCCACTCCTTTATCTGTTTGGGGTAATTTTTTTTGATATTATCATAAACCTTGGTGGACTGATTGGTCTTGGCCCAAAGATATTTCTCTCACCAAGTATAAACCTCATTTGGGATATGCTTGGCTTTCCCCTGTTGTGCCTATGGATGAGAAGCTTAATTCTAGGTGGGATGTAGTATCTCTTCAATCCAGATGGAGTCTCAAATTTAATACACTTTTGGAAAAGTATATTGAACCTAAGCAAGCCTTTTTTTCTTGGAGTTTATTGTTTCAAGGGCTTCCTATTCGTCAGTGACTTAGATATTTGGGTGTGAATGATATTTCCTATAGATATTGTGGAGCAGAGGAGGATGTGCATCATCTATTTTGATCTTGTGTGAGAGCTCAAGAGGCTTAGAAGTGGATTTTATCTTTTTTCAGACCATATATGATAGGTCCTTGTTCTTGGGTGAATATTTTGTTAGGGGATCCACTTGAGTTTTCTGATAAGCTTTTTCTTGTGTGGCATATATTTCAAGTGGAATTCTTTTTTATTTGTGGAAAACTCACAACAGAGTGATTTTTACCCAGTAGGAGCCTTCTTCTACTTTTTCTCTTGCTGATAAGTGTCAGGTTTTCTATGATTGTTGGCTGTAGATTTCAGTGCAAGCAAAAAAAGTGAATATAGAGCTTCATCACTTACGAGACCTTATTGATCATTGGGATAATGCTCCTTGTGCATTGAATCTTGTTCCTCTAGCCCCTACACAAAAATGATGCATAGTCTATTAGTTTTTTTTTTATGCAGTTCTCTATTTGGTTTTCTTGTGAATGAAGAACACAAACTTATACTGAGAGGGGGGGGTGAACAGTATAAGACCACTTTTAATTTTTTTCTTTCAAACAGCTTTCAATTCAAAATTAAGCAATATAAAGATAGCAGTAATCAACAGCAGTAATCAAAATAATGCACAAAACACCATCCACAAAGTGACACAACAATTTATGTGGTTCACCCAAGGTGGGCTACTCCACGGATAAAAATTTCCTCTAAAAGTTATATCAAAGTCCTCTGGGAATCCTTCTCGATTACAATGTTTATGAGCCTCGGCTCAAAGGAGATACCTTCCCCTAATTCTGCTTTGGCTGGTGATACTCTAGAAGACCTCTACCTCCTCTACCCTTAGCAAGTGGAACTCTATCCACAGAAGACACCTGTCTTCCCTGCTCTGGCTGGAGATCTCTGTCCTCAACTCTGTCATCGCAAAGTTGGTTCTCAAATATGCACTAAACATAGTCTTTCGGTCTAGCACAAATTTGTCCTCTTCCTCTGTTCTTTTCTATTACAACCACACTTTTTTTTCAAACACGATAGCATTGTCTTCGCAACCTCTATGCAAACATAGTAGCACAGTCATCGCACACTCTATGCAAACACAACAGTCACTTAGACTTCCACTTATGCACCTCTATAATAAACCTTCTCCCTGCACTCTATCTGTGCAAATCGCACTTCGAACGCACACTACGATCGATGCCCAAACTACTCAAACAACCCTCATTTTATACTCATAATCTCAAGATTGAAATCTTGGTCTTAGTCGACTGTTTTACCCTTCAACCACATCGGTTGCAAAACCCTACGCTGCATCGGCCCAAATTTAACTCTATCGGCTTCATTGCCTCCTTGTAGCTTCTGGCGTGAAACTTCAACATGTCGCGATATCGCGACACCTTTGTCTGTCGTACACCTTCTATTGCTTGCTGTCATAAAATCGTGACACTTTTTACCTTTGTCTGCCTTGACAATGTTCTTGTCGTGATATCACGACACTTCTGACTTTTTCTGACGTCATCTTCACTCCTGTCGTGAAAACGTGATGCTTTAGACTTCAAAGCCTTCTTCTCCACTTTTTTTGTGAAATCGCGACACATTTGCTTCTACTGACGTCAACTACAACTCTATCGTGAAATCACGACCCTTCTTGCTTCTTCAACCTTTTCATGGCTTGCACCAGTGAAAACAGAACATGTCACAAAATCACGACGCTTTCGTTGCCTTAAGCTCTTTTCTGCCATACGCCCGCAAAACTGGGACATGTCGCAAAATCATGACACTTTTGTCTACAAAGCCTTCCTCTCTACTTCTATCATGAAATCGTGACACTTCACCTGTAGAAGACCTGCTTCCAGTTTTTGTCGTGAAATCGTGACACTTTCTCCAACTGAACGCTGCCAACTCAACCTGTCGCAAAATCGCAACACTTCTTCCAATCGCAAGCTTTCTCTCCAACCTGTCACAAAATCATGACACTTCCTGCAATCACAAGCTTTCTCTTCAACCTGTCATGAAATCACGACACTTTCTTCATCCGTACAACTTCTTTGTAGCCTATCGCGAAATCGTGACGCTTCTTGTTTCAGACTCTTCCCTTTGTTGTATGTCACGAAATCGCAACAGTTCTTTCTTCAAGATTTTCAGCATGTCATAAAATCATGACAGTCCTTCCTTTGATTTTTGCATCTTGTCATGAAGTCGCAACAATCCTCACTTTGTCTTTGTAGCATGTCGCGAAATCACAACAGTTCCTGAATCACTTTCTCTCTCTTCAATATTGTCGTGAAATCATGACAGTTCACACTGCAGACTTTCTCTTCTACAACATGTCACAAAATCATGACACTTGCTCATCCGAACAACTTTCCTGGCAATGTGTCACGAAATCGTGACACTTTTCTTTCTTTGCCTTCCTGCGCTTTTCGAGTCGCGAAAATGTGACATGTCTTGAAATCGCGACAGTTTTGCCTGCTTCGTATCTGCCTTCCAGCATGTCACGAAATCATGACAATTTTGCCAGAACTTTCTCTCTCCTAAAGCATGTCATGAAATCGCGATAGTTTTTCCAGCCGCCTGCATACTTTTTCTTACTTGTCTTTTTCTTGATCTTTTTACAACTGGGCTACCCTGATCTTCTTGGAAACTCACTGTCCATGCTGAACCCTTCATCAAGACACATTCTTTGACATCAAACCAAATTGCTTCAAGAACTCTTTGACATCAATGCCAACATCTACACTTAGAGCAAAAGCAATGTACCCAAGGTACCCAAAATTGCCAACAATATCCCCCTTTGTCATTGATGGCAAACCTTAACTGAAAATGCAAGTCAAGAGCCAAAACTGAAGACAACTGATCCAACAACTGAGAATCTGCCTTTGAAGTTTTTTCTCCCCCTGAATTGAAGCTCTCTTCTTCACTATGAAGCTCTCCCCCTTACTCAAATCTCTCCCCCTTTGTCATCAATGGCAAAGGGTCACCTTTGGGGCTTGGGACTAAGAATGAGCCTCTTAGCTTAGTCCCTCCCCCACCTCCTGATGAGGTGATTTAAAATAGGGTTGGGAGTGAAACTCCCATTATACACTCATCATCATCGGTGATGTGTAGTCGTTATACCATCATTAATTCTCAATAAATCTGTCAATCCAGGGCAGTTTACAAGGCTATCTACGGGAGAAGAAGTGAAACAGCTATAACTTAGGTCAATCTAGGGAAACAATTCTTATTGGTGGAACTAGTTTGTGGGGGGTTTTGAAAAATTTCTATCTCTATATTGCATGAATTAAATCTTAATCTAAGTTGCAGAATTGGAAACTAATCACTAACTGCAGAAATGAAGTCCTAATTACAATTGCAGAATAAGACCTAATGATATTACAGAATTAATAGTTACATAATTGAAAGTCTGATCCTAATTGCAGAAAGGAAATCTAATTACTTTTGCAGTAATGAAAGTCTAGATCTAATGTGGAAATAAAAACTATCAAAATTCTGTAACAGAAGGTTGTCAATCTTCTGTTCAGATTTTGACAACAAAACATAAAAATGCAGAAAATTGCTGGAAAACAGTAAATTCTGAAAATAACAGTCTGAAAATAAAGTGAAAACTTTTCTGAAAGTAATATTGCAACTAAAAAGCTTTAAGCACAAGATTAAACTTAGCATAAATAAACTAATACTACAAATATTGTCAACTATTCACAAGTAATTTACATAACAAGTTCTATAACTCATTCTGCTGCAGAAAAATCAGACTAAAAACCTGCTCTGTTAGTCCTCCTCCTAGGTCTGGAAGTGGCCGACCTCCTTGTCCAGAAGAAGGTGTAAGTCTCTCTCTCTTTCTAAATCTTAATCACACTCATTTACAAGTAATTTGAAATAGAACTGGTGCACTTTATTGATCAAAAGACATAATTACAAGAATTCTACTGAAAAACTATTACAGGACTGTAACAGTCAATTTCTAGTTATACTCTGTATTTTCTGTTAGCTTCCTTTCTCTATTTTCTATCTTCTACTACTACTACCTAGGATCAACCTGAACGGGAGCAATATTTATAGCTATCCTATGATCTGATTACAAATAAAGAATATCTCAAAAGATCTAATCCTACAATGCTGCAACAAATTCTGGTTTTATCCTAGAAGGGGACTAAAACCTGATCTTTCCCTTAATGATGGATTTGGTCGGCAATGACGGCAAAGAAAGATGGAGGATATTTCTATTTACTTTTTCCAACCTTTATTTCCCTGTTCTCGGCTTCATAAATCGGTCAAAAAGGTCAAAAACACATTCTGTTCTTCATTCCGAAGATAAGTGGCTTCATTCCGAAGACAGTGCAGTTTTCATTCCAAAGATCGCTCATTCCAAAGATACTGCATTATCATTCCGAAGATCGCTCATTCCGAAGATACTACATCCTTCATTATGAAGATCCTCTCATTCTGAAGACGCTGCATTCTTCATTTCGAAGATCCGCTCATTCCGAAGATGCTATGTTTTCTTCATTTCGAAGATATCTGTTCATTCCGAAGATACTTCGGAATGAACAAATGTATGTTTTTCTATTGATTTCTTCTACATATCTCAGGTGGGTTATCTCCTAAGATCAAATTCTAATGGTATTCATCCCTTTCCTCATGTGAATTCCATGCCTTGCTATTTATGGATAGGTGGCTGGAATCTACATGGGAAAGACTAGTTTTTGCTGCACAGCAACAGTTTGCTTGTACTATTGCCAGATTTAGGTGAATTAAATGCTTGAAACAAATAAAAATATGATTAGTGAAATTTTGCTATTATTCTAAGCATATCCCATTATAGCAAATCATAGCAAAAATAACACAAAACTATGCAAAAAGCTGTAAAATCAGCATATAATATTTCAAATACATTGATCATGCAAAATGGTTAATATACAACATATTAAATCAACTTAAATAACATATCAGATAAAACATAAGAGTTTATAGGCATTTTTAGTGTACAAAACATGTTATGATTGAGGCATTTCCAGGCCTCATCAATCAGTGTCTACAATTTCTTTGTCATGCCTTCTCTTGAATTTTTTGTCTGTATTTTTGTTTTTGTCACTGTTCTGATCCTCGGACCTGTTCATACTGCTGTTCCTATTTATTTTATCATTCCTGTTCTTATCCATACCTTGATCCTTAGACCTGTTCATATCACTTTTTCTGTTCTTGTTCCTTGGAAGATCAGCTCTGCACTGTTTAGCTATGTGGCCTGCATTGTTGCACTTATAACAGGTAACAAAGTTATTTTTGTTCGGCATACCTTTTCTTTGAATCCGTCTGTTATGAGTAACCGTGTTCCTATTATTAGTCTTGTAGAACATTGCCTTATGCCCGAACTGATTACAAGAGTAGCAATATCCTTGAAAGAAATTAAAACTTCTGAAATTGTTGTTTACCCTCTTCATTTGATCTATGCACTGAGAAGCCGTGTGACCAAACCTGTGACATGTAAAACATCTACCATGAAATATTCTTCTATTTGACTTCTTGGGTCTCGAAAACTTCTTCTTTGCATTCAAAATTTTGTTCTCTATTTCTGTGCATTTATCACTCACGAATTTTTGATCTGAAGTACTTTCTACATCAGAACTCTCTTCCTTTTGAAATCTCTTGCTAGATTCCCCAACCTATTTCTTGTGCGGCTCAACAAAACCAAGACCTATTTTATCTGTTGGTTTTCTTTGTCCTTTGATGAGAAATTTAAATTTCTTGGAGCTATCCTGAAATCTATAGAGCTTATCCTTGTACTCTTTATTTTATTCTTTCAAAGAAGCCATTTTCTGCTCTAACTCATTATACTCAAGAATATTAGACTCTAACTCATCCTTGAGTTCCTATGTTTTAGCTATAGAGAAATCAAGACTTTCTATAAGATCGTCTCTCTCCATACAACATTCATCTAACTTAATCTTGAGTCTATCATTCTTCTTTCTTTCATTTTTCAAAACACTAAGAGCATTATTGAGTTCACATTCAAGATCCTCTATTTGATTGCACTTTGAATTATCAAGGCCTTTTTCAGATTTCTTATCACTAGAGGTGCTACCCTTTTCAAAACCATACATGCATTTTCCTTATCATTTTTTGAAGCATCCTCGTACATACTAGCAACCAATTCATTATTTATGCAATCATCCTCAAGGTTCCCAAAATTTCCACATCTAAAATATTTCATGATAGTGAATTTATGTTTCGGTTCTTCCTCATTTTTTGAAATGAACAAAATCTTATTTTCATTATCACTGGAAGAGCTTTCACTATCACTGCTAGAACACTTACTTGCTTTGTCCAGATAGAAGCTCTTCTTGTTCTTATGTGAATACCTCTTTCCTTGATTGCTGTGCTCATATTTGTTCTTTCTGTAATACCCGTGCTTTTCGAATCCTTGCTCTTAACATCCTGTATATCTTCATCACTTTCATTCTTGGAAACAGTACAGTCAGTAGCATAATGACCAAATTTTCCACGGTTAAAACATCTTATATTTTTCTCGCTTTTGTGATTTCTAGAGAACTTGCCTTTCTTGCTGTAATATGCCTCTTCCTCACTAAAAGACTCATCACTCTCTTGAATCTATTTGCCTTTTGATTTCTTGGTAACTTTGAAAGCTGCCTCTTTCTTTACATCATCTTTCACTTGAGTTCTCAGATCAAATGCTACAAGAATACTATGGAGCTCATCATTTTTTAACTTATCTAAATCTTTAGCTTCTTCAATAGCAGAAATATTTTCACTAAATCTATTAGGAAGAGATCTTAAAATCTTATCACACACATAATTTTCAACAAGTTCAAGACCTAAGTCTTTCATAGAATTAACAACTTCATCCATATGGAGCATGTAGTCACTAATATTTTCATCATCATTCGTCTTGAGCTGTTCAAACATACCTTTGAAGTGTCTCAACTTGGCCTTTTCGACATTTGCATCACCTGTATGAACAACCTGCAATTGTTTCCACATTTCACTAGTTGTCTTGCAGTGAATAACTTTGGTAATATCAGCCTTCTGTAAACCCTTCAAGATTGCATTCATGGATTTTGAGTTGCTGTGATGTAGGAGCCTATATTCTTTAGTATAAGGACCATTTGCAGGAATGGTGTACCCATCTTCAATAACTTCTCATACCTCATTACCAAGTGCCATTAGATAGACTTTCATTCTTGCACTCCACAGACCGAAATCTGATCCATCAAGAATAGGTGCTGCATTGCCACTTGAATAATCCATTGTGATCTTTGCAAGATTTTCCTTCAAGCTGTTAAACTTTTTGAAGGTACTAGCTCTGATACCAATTGAAGAACAAAAGCTTATACTGAGAGGGGGGTGAACAGTATACGACCACTTTTAATTTTTTTCTTTCAAACAGCTTTCAATTCAAAATTAAGCAGTATAAAGATAGCAGTAATCAACAGCAGTAATAAAAATAATGCACAAAACACCATCCATAAAGTGACATAAAAATTTACATGGTTCACCCAAGGTGGGCTACTCCACGGATAAAACTTTCCTCTAAAAGTTATATCGAAGTCCTCTAGTAATCCTTCCCGATTACAATGTTTATGAGCCTCGGCTCAAAGGAGATACCTTCCCCTAATTCTGCTTTGGTTGGTGATCCTCTAGAAGACCTCTACCTCCTCTACCCTTAGCAAGTGGAACTCTATCCACAGAAGACACCTGTCTTCCTTGCTTTGGCTGGAGATATTTGTCCTCAACTCTATCATCGCAAATCTGGTCCTCAAATATGCACTAAACACAGTCCTTCGGTCTAGCACAAATCTATCCTCTTCCTCTGTTCTTTTTTGTTATAGTCGCACTTGATTGAAACCAACTTTTCACAGTCTGCACAAACACAGCAGCACTCGATCAACTTATGCTCTTCTGCAAAAACACAGCAGCACAGTCTTCGCACTTTTTGCTCAAACATGATAGCACTGTCTTCATAACCTCTGTGCAAACACAGTAGCATAGTCATCGCACACTTTGTGCAAACACAGCAATCGCTCAGACTTCCACTTATGCACCTTTGCGATCAAAATTCTCCCTGCACTCTATCTATGCAAATCGCACTTCGAACGCACACTACGATTGATGCCCAAACTACTCAAACAACCCTCCTTTTATAATCACAATCTCAAGATTGAAGTCTTGGTCTTAGTCGGCTATTTTACCCTTCAACCATGTCGGCTACAAAACCCTGCACTGCATCGGCCCAGATTTAACTCTGTCGGCTTCACTGCCTCCCTGTAGCTTCTAGCGCAAAACTTCAACATGTCGCGATATCGCAACACCTTTGCCTGTCGTACACCTTCTATTGCTTGCTATCGTGAAATTGTGACACTTTTTGCCTTTGTCTACATTGACAACGTGCTTGTCATGGTATCGTGACACTTCTAACTTTTGCTGATGTCATCTTCACTCCTATCGCGAAAACATGACGCTTTAGACTTCAAAGCCTTCTTCTCTGCTTTTGTCATGAAATCGTGACACATTTTCTTCTACTGACGTCAACTGCAACTCTGTCGTGAAATCATGACCCTTATTGCTTCTTCAACCTTTTCATGGCTTGCACCAGTGAAAATGGAACATGTCGCAAAATCGTGACGCTTTCGCTGCCTTAAGCTCTTTTTTGCCATACGCTCATGAAACTGGAACATGTCGTGAAATCGTGATGCTTTTGTCTACAAAGCCTTCCTCTCTGCTTCTGTCATGAAATCATGACACTTCACCTGTAGAAGACCTGCTTCCAGTTTCTGTCGTGAAATCGCGACACTTTCTCCAACTGAACGCTGCCAACTCAACCTGTCATGAAATCGTGACACTTCCTGCAATCGCAAGCTTTCTCTCCAACCTGTCACAAAATCGTGACACTTCCTGCAATTGCAAAATTTCTCTTCAACCTATTACGAAATCGTGACACTTTCTTCATCTGTACAACTTCTTTGTAGCCTGTCGTGAAATCGCGATGCTTCTTGTTTCAGACTCTTCCCTTTGCTGTATGTCGCAAAATCGTAATAGTTTTTTCTTCAAGCTTTTCAGCATGTCACAAAATCGCGACAGTCCTTCCTTTGATTTTTGTAGCTTGTCATGAAGTCGCAACAGTCCTCACTTTGTCTTTTGCAGCATGTCGCGAAATCATGACAGTTCCTAAATCACTTTCTCTCTCTTCAATCTTGTCGCAAAATCGTGACAGTTCACACTGCAAACTTTCTCTTCTACAGCATGTCACGAAATCGTGACACTTGCTCGTCCGAACAACTTTCCTGGCAATGTGTCCCGAAATCGTGACACTTTTCTTTCTCTGCCTTCCTACGCTTTTTGAGTCGCGAAAATACGGCATGTCGTGAAATCGTGATAGTTTTGCCTACTTCGTCTCTACCTTCCAGCATGTCGCGAAATCACGACAGTTTTGCCAGAACTTTCTCTCTCCTAAAACATGTCGCAAAATCATGACAATTTTTCTAGCCGCCTGCATATTTTTTCTTACTTGTCTTTTTCTTGATCTTTTTGCAACTGGGCTACCCTGATCTTCTTGGCAACTCACTGTCCATGCTGAACCCTTCATCAAGACACATTCTTTGACATCAAACCAGATTGCTTCAAGAACTCTTTGACATCAATGACAACATCTACACTTAGAGCAAAAGCAATGTACCCAAGGTACCCAAAATTGCCAACAGTGAACTTCTGTAAGTTATTTTGGTAGCTCTACTAGTTGTTTAACACACAATTAGTGTGTTGGTTGTGTGCTCAAGGTGTGCTAATTCCACCCACCCTTTTTTGTATGATTAATCTATTTTAATATAATGTTTTTTCATCCAAAAAAATATGAAAATTAAATAGATTGAAAGTTTAATAATAGGTATTATTTCTGTGTGATAAATTAGTTTTAAAAGTTAGGTGGATTGTTTAGTTAGATATTTATCAAGAAGAAATTTGGGTTCAAACTTTGGGATGCCAATTTGCAAAAGTAGTAATCTATTCCAAAACAAGTGATTGTCAGATGAACAATGATGCCTCGATCGATGATGATGGCCTCCAATGATGACCTCCAACGACGGGTGGTCTTCATCTCACATCAGATCAACAACTACATGAAGCAGTCTGTGATTCTTAACAATTTTTTTTAATTGAGTAAATATTGCTTATACACATCCCCACCATGGGGATTGAACCCGAGTCACATCACTGATAATGCAAGTGGCGTCCATACTGGTATACCACACTCACGGGGATATATAAAAAAATAATGTAAGATATATAAAAAATTGCATTGGTTTTTTAATCATAAAGAAAAAGAACCTTGCCCCAGCCCCTAAGTTTAGCTCTATTTCTTACCCATTGAAATTTACTTACCCGTTGAAATCTCCAAATATAAATTTATAATTAAAAACCATGGACGTGCCCATGCATAGTCAGTAACCCGATCTGACTCCTTTGTGTGTTGCACTTGACTGATGATGATAATGTGTTTCCTACTTATCTAATGGTTTCCTTCATGCCACGTGTGGAACCAGACTGAAGAAGACGATGGGTGTGTTGGAAGCCTTCGCTGATAGTTTGAACCCTGCCAGCTACGCTGACAATTACTAAAAATTGTGATTGTAACCAATTCATCTATGTAACCAAAAAAAAATTATAATTAAAAACATCAAATTGGTCACCTCCATTTTTTAAAAGAAACATGACTAACTTTAGTGTTTCAACAATAACAACATAATTGTTGGACTACATTAGATTACAAATTTCTATGATAATTATTTTAAATTATATATATAAAATACATCATAAGATTTATATTTTGTCATATATTATAATTGTTGTGACTGTTTCACAACTAACCCCAAAGCTTGGGGACCCACATTTTTTTTGATAAATTTTGGTGTGGTTTTTGTCTTTTTCTTTTTTATAGGTTTATTAAAGTTTTTATAATTCAAACATTAACTTTTGGGTTAATTCATGTTTAAAAAAATAATAAATAAACTTAAAAAAAAAGAATTAAAAAAATAAATAAATAAATAAAAGAAAAAAAGAAAAAAGAAAGGATAAATAAAAATTAAAAATATATATATATATATATATATATATATATATATATATATAAACAAATGAACATAAAATAAAAACAAAAAAAAATATAATAATAAAAACAAAAAGGAATAAGATATTATATATATATATATATATATAATATCTTATATTTTTCATGGTGGCCACGTATAGCTCTTAAAGCTTTTAAAGCACCTTTTATTAGCTTTAAGTAGTATGTAGTGGTAGGTTTGTTTTTTAGCTTTTTGTTTTTTTTGTTTTAGGTTTTAATTTTTAATTTTTTCATGTTAGTTTAGGTAAAGTTTAGTAGTTGTTTTTTTTTAACGTGTTTTGTTTTGTTTTGCAGGGTGTTGCGTATGGAGGAAAGGAAGAGAAACGAAACGCCGTGGAGAAGGAAACGAAAGGGCCGAGAAGTGAAACGAAGAAAATGAAGAAGGCGTAGGGTTTCCATCTAGAGGAAACAAAGCATTGTTTGAAAACTTTAAATGCACATCGAGAGGCAAACGAAAAGGGGGAGGAAAACGGAGACGGAAATGGACGGAAATGGTGGCATGGCCAAATGGGAACTTTGGGCATGGCCACATTTGTAAAGCAGGGATTTTAATTGGAATGTGAAAGCTTTTATTCAAAAATTTCAGGCCTTGTTAGCAAGAAAGAATGAGAAATTTTCTGCATGCTTAATTTTAATTGTCTTATTTTCCCCTTTCAGATTTCAGACTTGTATGTGAAATTGATGCCATTATTTTGGGTTGTTTCATTTGAATGTTTGCAATCTGGAAATTATTTAAAACCCTAGGAACCAGCACCTAGTTTACTTTGATTGTGTTTATTTTGCAGGTCAAATAAGCTAGGTTGCATGTATGAAACTCTCACGTATTCGGTTTTGCAGGAGACGGGGTGCTATCAAACTGAAGGAGCTTTTGCATTGCTGTGTTTTCAGCAATTATTTTGATGCAAACTTTAAATTTTCTGTTTCCAAAAATTTTAATTTCAGAATTTTTTCCTATTTTCAGACATTAAAATAAACATTAAAAAAATTTCAAAATCTAAAACGGATTTCACCATTGCGGAGATTATAATTCAGACTTCAAATACGCACTTTGAAATTTCATTTTCAGACTTGTTTAGTATTTTTAAAAATTCATCGAAGTTGCTGTTTTGTCATAGATTTTAAAAATCCGAAAATAGAAATTTTCCATTTTAAGGTCAAATTTCGTTTTTCCAGTTTTATTTTGCATTCATGAGCCTATGATGACATTCCATTCATGGAAATTCCAATTTCATTGAAGGAGTGATGTTTTATGGCATTTTCACAAATTTCCATTTTGGGCCTAAAATTACCCTTTCTTCATAAAAATTCCAATTTTACGAAAGAGGGGTAGTTTGAGTACTGCATTGAAAGTCTTTTCCTTAAAGCACTTAATTGTTCATCTTGATGAAAATCTGATTTCATTTAAGAGGAATAAGCTAAAGTGACATTTTGAAGCTACATTTGGAGACCATATTCATCATTGAAGATTTAATGCAAGATAAAATCTATCTTAAAATCATCAAGATAAAAGGAATTAAAGCATTACATTGTGGTCATATGAGGGCCAACTCACATTTACTCTATCAGGGTTCAATGAACAATCATTAAATTTTCATAGTAAAAATAAACCAACAGTGCCCCTTGTTTACAGGTTACTTGCAATCACTAAGGTGTTCCTAGCATTTAAATTGAATATCTTTATTTGATGCACATATGCAAATGCTAATATAACAAGAACCTTGGAGAAGTTGTTTGTTTAACTTCTTTGCAAGCAGAGGATTTAGAACCCGAATCCTACCGGAGAGTGTGCTTTCACAATTGGGTGAAAACACCACTCAACAGATTGGCGCTAGAAGGAGGGCATGAAACGGTTTATTTCATCATGATTTTAAATGCTTAAAATTGCTTAAGAACTTTACAACACATTTGGATTGTTCATACAGAAATAAAGTGAGTGAATTTAATTTTGAAAATTTTGGTCTTGACTAACAAAGTGTTATTTCATGCAATTACTTTTCATTTGATTCCAAGGAATACATCTCTTCTTTGATGCTAACGTGATTTTTGTTTATACATTGCAGGTTGAATATTCAACAGAGTTGGTTCTAAGAGTACATTTTAAGTTCACTAATGGCAACACTTGAGGAACAAATGGTATCCCTAAGAGCTAAAATAACGTCTCTAAGAGAAAGAATGGTATCAATGATAGAGGATCATTATAAGGGTTTGCCTATACCTGTGGTACCATATCAAATTCCTACAATGTTATTGGATTTTTTACGGTGTTTTAATCAAGAGGTGTCACTAGGATACTTGCAAAAACTGCATGTCTACAAGAGTGCATTATGTCAATTTCAGATTTTCTATGAGGAGGTAGCTTGTGGGTTATTTGCATACATTTTGGATGACAAACCATTTTTTTGGTATTGCCAACTACCCATGGAGGTTAGGTCTTCTTGGATACAATTAGAAGCAGCATATCTTTATCACTTTGGTAATCAGGTTGACTTAGAAATCCTGAAAAATCAGTTTACCTCCATATGTAAGGAGCCTAATGAATCCTGGAGTCAATTCAATAGAAGATTTCGTGAGTTGCATTCCCAAATGTGGGAAAATTTTGGCACATCAGAGGAGGAAGCCATGGAAGTATACCTAGAAGCCATACACCCCACACTTGCTTCATTCATTGAGGAAAAACTGAGTGGTTTGTCTTTAGAGAAAATCCAGGAGGTCTTAGAAGAGATAGAACGACAAGGTCTTGAAGAAGAAAAGGCACAACATGTTCATATGAGAGAGTTCTTTTGATGCCAACCTACACCAACCATCAAACATAGCACCCTCCACTCCAATGATATCTAAGATAAATGATCAAGGGGATGAATTTGAATATCCAAATATTACAACCATCTTAGATGTAGTCCAAGAGGAGGTGCAAATTGCTAAGACAACATCCGATAGTCAGGTTCATATAGAGATACACGATTATCTAGATGAAGGGGTTCTAAGTTCAACAATGTTTGATATATGTGATAAGATGGAACCCACTATAGAATTGAATGAAGTGGTTGAAAGTGAAATTGGCAGAAAACCAATAAATGAATTTGAAGACATGATAGAATTTCACCACTTGTTCTTGGAAGATACTATTGATGAGATCTGTAAAATTAAAGATCAAGAAATTCTTCACCCTCCAAATTGTGATAAAACTGTATCATGAGTTACTAATTTGGACAATGATAGCCTTATAAATTTGAATTCAAGAAATGACCCACTTTTGGAAATAATTGAACCATCTAAGGAAGGTGAAGACGAATTTGATGAGAAACACATTGATGATTTGGAAAATGTTGAAGAAATAGTTGAACGTCACCACTTGATTTTGGAAGATGATTATTATGATGTTTGGAATAAGTGGGAAGACTTCACTCTTTCCAAAGCTACTAATGAAACTTGTGTGCCAATTGATATGCAGGATGACATAATTGCCTACTCAAAGGAAGATATTACAACTCCTGTACAATTTGAGGATGTTTTGGAAGAGGGTTTCAGATCTCATCAAATTTTGGAAGATTATAATGATCCTATTGCCAAGGACAAAGAAGAAAATGAATGGATGAATGAATCAAAAGATCATGTCACAAATACCATGGAGTTTCATATCATAGATTTGGATGACAATTTTCACAATGGTTGGGGGAGATATGATAATGCATTCTTTTCTTACATCTCCATAGATGAAACTCATATTTCACTTGACATGCAGGATGGTGAGCCTTCTACATCATACGAAGATCTCATATTCGCAAGATTTGAAAAGGGGACAAAATATAAATTCATTGAAAGTGTGGATGCAAGTTTACATGATGATTTGGAGGATTCAAATGAAGAGATACCATGGATAGTGAACAAAGAATTAGAACCAAATGATAAAGAGATGGATCAATTGGAAGCAACTCAAATAAGTGGTCATCAAAGCAGATTACTTGACATACACTTTGACCAAGAGTGTTTGAGGATTGAAAAGGATGACCATATTTTGAATTTAAATAATTTGAATGATGAAATGTCACTAAAGGTAAATGAAAAACAAGGTATAATTTTTAATCACACCTTTAATAACATGGTTTTAATGAATGGAAAAGAAGTTGATGCACTTGAATTGTTAAATAAAATTCATCAACAATTACTAATTGAATCTAGGATAAAAACTTTTAATGATCCTAATTTAGTAAATATCCTAGATGCTTGTAAATTGTTACACAAATTTGATTGGCCTACAAATTTGGAAAATGATTTGGCTTTGAAGTTTGTAGAAATAGGCTCTTACTTACAAAATTGCATATTTGAAAAGGATAGCCTAATTCTAAATCAAAGAGGCAATTATGAAGTTCACATTTTAAAGAATAGACAAGATAAAATTGAAAATCATTTATTGTCTAATCATTCTAGTAATTTGATGCTCACCTATGGGAGTATTATTGGAACTAAATCAAATTGGTATGGTGAGCATGGCAAGTGGAAATTTGTTGCATTGTTTGGTCTGATATTAGATTCCCACAACATTTGGCATGCATATTATGTCATATTTTTGTTGAAATGTTCTAATCATGTTTGGGATCCAGGGAAGTGATAATCCAAGCTTTGCATCATCTTGTATTATATTGTACATTTGTATATAGTTTTTGGTCTTTTGGGTTTGGTTTTAAGTTTTGTGTGTCAGTCCTTTGGACATGTTGGTTTGTCTATTTAAAAAAAAAAAATTGAGATGTTAACTTATGCCTAAAATCAGGAGAATATGAAATATTGGAATTGTCTTGAAGAAGCTCCACAAGTAACATAAACATCTTAAGTTATATTGTTTGATTTTGTGATGCATGAAAGAGTTAGTTTTGCATGACAAATCATTCCATTTGCAATTCAAGAAATAATGCATTCATGTTCCATCTCACCTTACATACATCTCATCTTAGTTACATATGCATCTTAGGTACAAGCCATTAAAGTATGTCAAATCCTCTTAAAGTTATGCTATCACATAAATAAGAAGAGAATCCTAAGGTTGGAAACTGAGTCTTGAGATATCTAGAACCAAGCACGTCTCATACATTAAAAAGGATCTTGAGCAAAATGATCAAAACCTAACTTGGAAGGAAATGTTGGGCGAAAGAAGTATTTCCTGTCTATCCTATTTATGCAACATGATCCTTAAAATAGTGGTTTTGACCACTTCCATAGAGCTTAAAGCCTAAAATCAGAGTAGTAAGGATAGGGTTAAATTCTCATCTCGCTTAGGTTGAGGATCCAATTCCCCAAAGCTTTGATTTGACCTACATGGAGTAGTAAGGATAGGGCATAAATTCTCATCTCGGTTGGTTGAGAATCTGATTCCCCAAAGCTCTTATGTCTCATTTCATAATCAGTCTTGGATTGTAAGGATCGTACTATTTGTCCTCTACAAAGGATGAGTAGTCATCCCCAAGGTCTAAGCAACAAAATTAATATTTTCCATTTACACCTAAAAGTTTGGATTGTAAGGATCGTACTACATGTCCCTAGCCAGGATGGGTAGTCATCCCCAAGGTCCAAGAAGTAAAAAAAAAATATATAAAATAAAATAAAATAATAAATAATTTTTTCCCATCTCATATTTATTTTGGATTGTAAGGATCGTACTACTTGTCCTCTGCAAAGGATGGGTAGTCATCCCCAAGGTCCAAAGAAATGGAGATAAGTTTTGGATTGTGGGGTTAGATATGCCCATGCATGGCATCATGTCTTGCCTAAAAAACAAGACCACTGATTGTCTAGAGGGTTAGACTAGCATGACCATTTCTTCCATAATTGGTTTAATTATTTTGCTTAAAGTGAGGTAATGAATTCTAAATCAGAATAGTAAGGATAGGGTTAAACTCTCATCTCGGTTGGTTGGGAGTCTGATTCCCCAAAGTTCTGATTTCACTTTCACTTGCACATGGGTTCAAGATAGTAGGGACTCATAACCAACTTTGGGATATATAATAAAACAATTCATATAGTTGATCCTAAGAGGGTTTGGCAATATTGAATGCTTGTACATAATAATAGAAGAATGACTGCCTTTTACGAAAGCAAAATCTCTTAGCATATTCATTAAGGTACACAAATCATTCATATGCATTCATGCAAAACTGATAATGGAGTGTGGATCAATTTCAAACGATAGGAAAAGAAATCCATTGCACACACTGAGCTAATACTTGATGATTCTAATGTTTCATGTATTTCTGATCTATTGGCATTCTTTGGATATTTGTTGACACTCGTGTTAAAGTTTTGAAGTGTGTTTTCAGGTTTTCTTTTTTGGGTTCTCATCGAAATGCTCAGGAGCATTTCCCAGCAGAGTCGCCATTTGTTCCATTTGTTGCACAACTAACCCCAAAGCTTGGGGACCCACATTTTTTTTGATAAATTTTGGTGTGGTTTTTGTCTTTTTCTTTTTTATAGGTTTATTAAAGTGTTTATAATTCAAACATTAACTTTTGGGTTAATTCATGTTTAAAAAAATAATAAATAAACTAAAAAAAAAAGAATTAAAAAAATATATAAATAAATAAAAAGAAAAAAGAAAAAAGAAAGGATAAATAAAAATTATATATATATATATATATATATATATATATATATATATATATATAAACAAATGAACATAAAATAAAAACAAAAAAAAAATATAATAATAAAAACAAAAAGGAATAAGATATATATATATATATATATATAATATATATATATATATATATATATATATAATATCTTATATTTTTCATGGTGGCCACGTATAGCTCTTAAAGCTTTTAAAGCACCTTTTATTAGCTTTAAGTAGTATGTAGTGGTAGGTTTGTTTTTTAGCTTTTTGTTTTTTTTTGTTTTAGGTTTTAATTTTTAATTTTTTCATGTTAGTTTAGGTAAAGTTTAGTAGTTTTTTTTTTTAACGTGTTTTGTTTTGTTTTGCAGGGTGTTGCGTATGGAGGAAAGGAAGAGAAACGAAACGCCGTGGAGAAGGAAACGAAAGGGCCGAGAAGTGAAACGAAGAAAATGAAGAAGGCGTAGGGTTTCCATCCAAAGGAAACAAAGCATTGTTTGAAAACTTTAAATGCACATCGAGAGGCCAAAACGAAAAGGGGGAGGAAAACGGAGACGGAAATGGACGGAAATGGTGGCATGGCCAAATGGGAACTTTGGGCATGGCCACATTTGTAAAGCAGGGATTTTAATTGGAATGTGAAAGCTTTTATTCAAAAATTTCAAGCCTTGTTAGCAAGAAAGAATGAGAAATTTTCTGCATGCTTAATTTTAATTGTTTTATTTTTCCCCTTTCAGATTTCAGACTTGTATGTGAAATTGATGCCATTATTTTGGGTTGTTTCATTTGAATGTTTGCAATCTGGAAATTATTTAAAACCCTAGGAACCAGCAGCTAGTTTACTTTGATTGTGTTTATTTTGCAGGTCAAATAAGCTAGGTTGCATGTACGAAACTCTCACGTATTCGGTTTTTGCGGGACGGGGTGCTATCAAACTGAAGGAGCTTTTGCATTGCTGTGTTTTTAGCAATTATTTTGATGCAAACTTTAAATTTTCTGTTTCCAAAAATTTTAATTTCAGAATTTTTTCCTATTTTCAGACATTAAAATAAACATTAAAAAATTTTCAAAATCTAAAACGGATTTCACCATTGCGGAGATTATAATTCAGAATTCAAATACGCACTTTGAAATTTCATTTTCAGACTTGTTTAGTATTTTTAAAAATTCATCGAAGTTCTTTGTTTGTCACAGATTTTAAAAATCCGAAAATAGAAATTTTCCATTTTAAGGTCAAATTTCGTTTTTCCGGTTTATTTTGCATTCATGAGCCTATGATGACATTCCATTCATGGAAATTCCAATTTCATTGAAGGAGTGATGTTTTATGGCATTTTCACAAATTTCCATTTTGGGCCTAAAATTACCCTTTCTTCATAAAAATTCCAATTTTACGAAAGAGGGGTAGTTTTTGCATTGAAAGTCTTTTCCTTAAAGCACTTAATTGTTCATATTGATGAAAATCTGATTTCATTTAAGAGGAATAAGCTAAAGTGACATTTTGAAGCTACATTTGGAGACCATATTCATCATTGAAGATTTAATGCAAGATAAAATCTATCTTAAAATCATCAAGATAAAAGGAATTAAAGCATTACATTGTGGTCATATGAGGGCCAACTCACATTTACTCTATCAGGGTTCAATGAACAATCATTAAATTTTCATAGTAAAAATAAACCAACAGTGCCCCTTGTTTACAGTTACTTGCAATCACTAAGGTGTTCCTAGCATTTAAATTGAATATCTTTATTTGATGCACATATGCAAATGCTAATATAACAAGAACCTTGGAGAAGTTGTTTGTTTAACTTCTTTGCAAGCAGAGGATTTAGAACCCGAATCCTCTACGGAGAGTGTGCTTTCACAATTGGGTGAAAACACCACTCAACAATAATATATGTTAGTAATTATTTATATACTATAAAAACTATTTATATACTATAAAAAAGTATAATATGCACTTTCAAATATAGATATAAATGTTTATTTTTTGGATTTTTTTGGATTTTATTTGTGTGGAAAACTCCTCCGAAACTTAGGGCCGGGTATTTCTATCCTACCATGACCTCTCATAAAGAGAAAATTTGAGCTTACCAATAGATAATTTAACACACATCACATCACGGTTTGAAATTTGGACTTAAAGAAGAGCCAAAGCCCAAATTGTTGTGTTGTTCCCCAAAACCCTAGACCAACGCTCAAGGATGGACATTCCCATCCTACCATAACCTCTCATAAGGGAAATAGTTGAGCTTATTAATAGAGAATTTAACACACAACCACACATATCCTGGTTTGAACTTTGGACCTTATGAAGAAGAGCCAAATCCCGAATGTTATCCTCTCCAAGATATTTTTTTCGTATTTGGTTAGTGTGAGAAGCCTCTACAAATGATTCTCAAGTCTAGGAATCCCCATCCCACCATGAATTCTCATGAGGGAGATAATTGAGCTTATCAATATAAATTTAACAAATAGCCACACACACATGCCTCAGTTTGAACATTAGACCACTTGAAGAAGAGCCAAATCCTGGACCATTGCAGTATCCCCTTGGTCTAAACATTAACAATTATTTTTTATTTTTAGATTTGGTTAGTGTGAGAAACCCTTGTGACCAACACTCAGTATTAGGTATCCTCATTCCTTCATGACTTCTCATAAGGGGGAGAGCTCAGCTTATCAATAGGAAATTTTAACACACAACCATACACATGCTTGTGTTTGAACTTTGGACCTTCTCAATAAGAGCCAAAGCCTGAATATATGTAGACACCAAAACAATACCAATCTAATTATGTGGCTACAAGCACTGACCGAATTGGCATACACAGCCCCTAGGGCATTCCCCAGAGGTTAAACAGTGGTTCTAACCACTACCAAAGTAGTTTTGGAAGGTCAGAGGTCAATTTGGCACCTTTCAAGCACCCTGATCCTTATTCGTTCCACCCTGGGATGATTAGAATACTATTCGCCCCATCCTAGGATGATTAACAACAATCACTCCAGGGTGGGGTGAATAGCAGGTTTGACGGGAAAAAAGTCAAACCTTGACAAATGGTAACCCAAATCCACCACTCAACTCCACCTTCAATTCATGGGAGTGTGAGTGAGCATTTCAAATCTCAAAGGGGTAGTCATAGAGGCAGTCATGGAGCCCTTAATTAGGGAGGAATATTCTCTCCCCTGACAAGGCATTATGGCCAAGTGGTGCCCTTGCATGCACATTCAAAGCAGACCTTCAGGTCTATAAAATGGTGAGTCTTCTCACCCCAAAAATGGGATGGAGTAGGAGCATTTGGAGCAATGGAGTGCTACTAAATTATACCCTCACCCTCATTGTGCTTCCTACATCCTTGATCTCTCTTTTGGAAGGGAGGTTATCGAGTGAACATTAGGAGTGCAATCCGGACCCAAAACCCAAACAATTGGCCACAATCCCACACCCAATTTTTTGAAACAACCCCCTAGGAGGTTTTGGACCCATCCCAAGTGGATTGGTGTCAAAACCAAGCCCCAAACGGTGGGTGCCCTACCCCCAAGTGCCACCCGCACTGTTGCAGTCCTAATCACCCCACCTCGGAGCTATTAGAAATATACAGTAGATTTATTCACTGTTTCTCTTGCATATTATTTTAGGTGACTCATATATGTTGTTGTTCAATTTTGAATGTATTTTGACTTGTTTTGACTGTGTTTTCATTAATTTACGCTTTTACTAACATACAGGGAGCACCTTTAGATATAGGGCGATCGAGGTAGAATCTACAAAATACGACCTTCTGGGTTGTCTCAAAATACTCCATTTTACCTAACCCCAAGTTTGCAAGTATTTTTTAGGCCTCTGGATGAGACATTTTGGAGGTCACTTTTAGACGTTTTATGACAGTCCTAATTGTCCCACCCCGGAGCGATTAGAAATCTACAGAAGATTTCTTGACTGTTCTTTTTGCAATGCATCCCTAATAGTTTTTACATGCTTCTATTTAAAAATTCATTCTTTTCTGATGAGTTTTGATCACTTTTTTAGTCATTTCATGTATGCATTAATTGGAGGCCTTGGGGATTGCATGTTTCCCTCCATCTGCATGTGCTATTAATAATTTTCTATTTATCTATATGTAGGATCTCGATACCAGAGTGGTAGCAAGGAACTAATAACATATTCATGCAAGCGACGGTGACGTTTGGCCCTCCCATTTCGAATGTGGACACGTAGAATATCCCGAAGGGAAGCGCACCATCCATTGGTGTAACAAAATTGTATTGAACGCTTCGAGCCCCTAAAAAGGGTGGAGAGACATATTTTAACCTGATCATAAGCAAAATTAATAAAAGAGGCTGCACCTTTGTTTTTGCTTTACATCTTGTTTCATTCATGCTTCGCTTTCCCTTTTTCATGCACTTCGAGTTTCGTTAATACAACTGATTTTGTTTGCATCGCACCCGGTGCACCTGTGCTTCCGTATCCAAGTTTTTTCATTGGCGATCATGATGGGACCCTATACCTTGATTTTGGGATCAATTTTCTGATCAAAATTTTATGTTTTTGCTTGCAGGTTTTAATCCTTCAGGCGCTAGACTATTGCTCGTGCCACCCTATGACGAATACATAGCTGGTATTCATTTCACTTAGGGACGAATAGGCATTCATCCCATCCTATGACGAATATAGATCTATTATTCATCCCACCTAGGTATGATTAGCTCTCTATGCATTTTCTAAGAAGAAACTCAAGGGCATCCGGTTTGGGCAGAGAAGAGGTAGGTTTTCTGAACATCCTCTGTAATTTTTTGTCTCTGTTTTTGTGATTTTTTTGCTTTCTTTGCTTGCATAGAGAGGTTTGTTGCATGTCTTCTTTCTTTGCACAAGTAAAAATAACCACACACATCACATGATAATATAAAAATCAAGGATTTGGTCGTAAAACACCAACACTTGATCAAGACCAACGATGTATTTCATCACCACCTTGGCTTGAATTTTGCATACATAACCCCGATCGTGACTATTGCTAGATGTAAATCCTGATGAAATCTGACCAAGTGTAGTTGGGGTGATTCCTAGTGCATGAGGATAAGTCTTCTATGGTAGGTGTAAAAAATAGAGCGATTCCCCTTCCGTACCACCTATGTTCCACATACTATTTTGCTCTCGCGTACCAATAGTTTCCCTCACATAAGGGCGGGTATATTGAGAGGTTCGGTATAATGGCCTGGTAGTGGTATATTGAAGGTGCGACCATTTTGGGAGACATAAGAGCCCTCATATTGCATGTACAACAAAATTTTCTTTACAAGGCTTTCAAAACAAAAATCAAAACACACTGAACCAGATTTAGGGCACACATTTAATCTATAAATGAGATAATCACTTCTTTGTTTGTGTGACCCCTTTTTGTTTAGTGTAGCATAAAAAATCGTAAAGAAGATAAAAACATACGTATCCCTTAGAAAATCGCCACCATGGTGTACACCCATAGCCAAGCCCAATCATGAGCATAAGCTACAAAAAGTGTACAAGGGGGCACAAGTCACCTCTGTTATAGCCCCAAGGACTTGGTTATACCACCTTGGTAGTATGACCCACAACATAGTCCACATCATACCATGACGAAATAGGACTATAGAGGCACCCCTTTGAGGGGCACTCCCATTCAACACAGACCCTTTTAGGAGGAGTACATACATAGGAAGGCCCCCTTAGACACTCATTATGAGTGGCCACCGTGTGATGAAGCACTATAACAGCAGAGGGTCCATAAGCAGGGGCCACATGATTATATCATCCCTCATCTACCCCTCATTGTTGTAAAAAACAATAGGCAAAATCTAGAGCGCAAGGCTCTTCAGACAGGGTGAGCCAACTCTGCCCACCCCTTTCATATATATGAAAGGGAGCATGAGGAAAACCACTATATTCCTCAAGAGAAATACACAGTGTGAGAGCAATGCGCCTCTGCACCTACTATTTATCAGGATCACCTACTAAGGCCAGAGCCTCGGGTGAATGCTGCTAACCTCGATAGATGGAAGCGACCTATAGAGATCTCGGATCACTACGACCAAGATAGATATGTAGGGGAGGCATCTAGGCCTCCTAGACCTAAGACAGGGTAACAAATTGGCTTGGCATTCACCAAACATATCGCCCGCCAAGAGCAAACCATGTAGCTTAAGCAAGATCAACAACAGTTAGAGCACTTATACCGTCTTAGCAAAGAGCGCATTCAGTGTCAGATGGATGAGTTGCTTTAGAACACTATGCATGAGAGGATTCCAACCCCTCACACACATAGGATAGATCTTTATGAGAGGCATAACCCCTTGCTATGAAACAGGTCTCCATGACCTTATCAAGCGTTACCTCCAAGACCTCATAGACCTGAGCGGGATACCACTCCTAGCCAATGATGGGTTCCCTCCTCGGGAACCCACCCATGTCTATAGGTCATGCCCAGGAACTCCTCAAGAAGCCTATAAGGAATTTGAGTGAGAAGAAGAGCGGGCTGAAACGCCCTACCAAGACAGGGGAGCGCTATCCGGCTACCCCTCCATAGGCCTCAAGTTCCTCGCAATTCACAACAAGAACAAACCAAGGAGGAAGAGATAAAATCCTTCGATGCATACAAAGTGCTACTAGAGTGCTTAGATTTTGTGGAGACCAAGACCTCTGCGCCCCAAAAGCCCACTTTACACCAGCTCCACAGTCACCATGTGCACCCTTCAGTGCCGACACCCCCATACCCTAAACACTTCAAAATGCCTTAATTGGTGATTTTTAGAGGGGATGAGGATGCCCAAGAGCACGTGACAAGATTCTTGAGTCAATGCTTTGGCATTCAAGACAACAATGCTTTACTTCTAAGAACATTTATAACCACGTTCACAGGCCCTGCCTCAGATTGGTTTACCTAGTTATCGAAGCATAGCACCAGCAACCTAGACTAGCTAGTGGACGTGTTCCTCGAACGTTTTGCCTTCAACACCAAGAAGAAGGTATCATTAAGTGACCTAGATAGCCTCAAGAAGTATGAGGAAGAGACCATGGCAACTTATGGAAATCGGTGGAGGATGTTGCTTTCAAGGCTACCTTACCTCCCTCCCATGGCTGACCTGACCCAAATGTTCTCAAAGAGTTACCTAAGGTTGATCTCTGTGCTATTGCAATTGTAGCAATATGCCACTCTCAAGGAAGCCTTGGCACAAGCTAGAATAATTGAGGAGATCAAGATACAGGATGGCGAGATTGCCAAGCCACGCAAGAAAGAGTGGCTCAAAAATGCCAAAATTGGGTCCGCACAACCAAAACTCGTTGCAATCAATCAGGTTGCCATCAAAATACCAATCCTACATAAACAACATATCTCCTAAAGGCTAATTATCAGGCAGTTCCTCTTGACATCTATGAGAAGGAAAATCATAGGCAAGAGCAAAACTAGCAGCATCACCCTAGGCAACAATTCACACCCTTCACAGAGTCTAAAGACTCCTTGTTTGACCGCTTGTCCATGGCAAAATTGATAAACCTGCCAGAAAGTCGACCCGTAGACCCCAACATGCAAAAACCCAAGGGATATAGGGAAGACCTATATTGTAGATTCCACCGACAGAAAGGACACGACTTTTACGCATGTTGGAAGTTCAAAAGCTTAGTGCAGGACCTAATAGACAACAAAACGCCAGTGATGGATAATCCCATAGCACCAAGCAACCAATAGATAGAGGTCTTCAAAGACCCCCTGCCTGCCCATGATGCATAGGCAAATACTCTACAAGTAAATGAGGTGACACAAAACTGCCCCATGTAGGGGTATGTAGGGATGATAAGCATAGTGACATGGAACAAGAGGTACCCAAGAACAGCTGCCCCTGCTGCAACTACAAGAGAGGTTCCATCAACGTCACAATCTCAACAACACCCTACGCAACCTCCTCCGCCTAGACTAGTGGCCATGATTCAAACTAAACTTATCGAAATGTTAAGGACCATGTCGGTTAGGCTCTCCATCTATGAGCTCATCCAACAATCACCACCCCATCGGGAGGCTCTAATGAAGATACTCAAAGCCATCAAGCTACAGCCCCATAAAGCAAACTCTTTCAACAACTTTGTGGGACATGTAAAACAATATACAGAACTAGTCATCACCTTTAGAAAAGACGAACTGAAATCGATGACTGGTGATATGGCAGATCCACCCCTACACGTCATTGCACGAGTCAAAAGTATTCCATTTAAGAGGGTGTTTGTGGAAACTGGCTCATCCAACAATATAATCACAATAGCAGCATTGAAACACCTCAAGTTGCCATTATCTCACATTGTGGCCTCCACCTATACTCTTCGAGCATTCAATGACGTGATATGCTCGACGGTTGGCACAATTGTCCTGCCCATACAAGTGAGACAAAAGACTATTCCTACATTGTGCCACATACTGGAAGGTGAGATGGCCTACAACATCTTCCTAGGCCGGCCTTGTATCAGGGACATAAGGTGTGTCCCTTCGATATCCCATCAATGCTTAAAGTACACATACGAAGGGCAAGTGCATGTAGTCCCAACAGACTTAGAGCCCTTCAAGTATTGCAATATGGTGCAGCTGATGCCACAGTCGAACCTCCCATAGACAAATTTGAAATTTTAGTTGAATCCATCCAAACAGGGTCTGATTCTGCATACATCCCTGCTATTAAGTCCCTCAAATAACCAACTAGGCCCATATTCATCGTCTGGTCCTTCACCAATGACACCACCTATGGTGGCCACATCGAAGGACAACAAAAATAAGCCCTTGGAAGAGGTACCACCATTAGTCTCAACCATATCTACCGAAGAGGTGCCCAACCGAATGGAAGTCAAGACACCTGGTTCACCCAACATGGAGTGGACTCAGGAAGAACTCCCATTCCCTCCTCCTCAATCACCAACAATCACCATTGAGATGGCCAATACGGTCCTGGGGGAATACCTAGTGTGGAACATTGTGGCAACACCCGCACTTGAGTCCATGTAGGACATGGGGAGACCTCGCCTCCCCATCAGCACTATTGTCCCTCTAGGCTACCTACAAAATTAGACAAATTTTGTATATGGTTGCCTTGATAATGACATTGAACCTTACCTACAAGAGAAAGAGGACGAAGAGCCCTTTGCTGAGAATGTCAACTATCTGTCCAACCCGGACTTCACTTTGAAATACCTTGGCCAACGTAATTGGCACGGATATGGATTGGGCAGATATGAACAAGGAGTGCGCGTTCTTTGTCAACCCAGATATCAAATGTCATATGACAATTTAGGAGTAGGGTTAAACCACCCTTTGCCCCTTGACATCTTGGTAAAGAACATGCAAGGCCTAGGGCTAGGCAACAAGGATGGGTTGGCACAAGATCCATATGCCAATCCTAACACAACATACACATTGGGGGATTATCTCTCATTGCTAACAACCAACCTTTTGGGTCTCAAAAACTCCTCCCATTTAATCGAGAAAGGGGGAAGTTCAAGAACTTACCTCCAAGAGAGATATAGAAAATGCCAAGAAGGATCTTCAGAAGACGAGTCGGAGTATGAGGTAGCACCTTGGGACCCTTTCGAGTCTGATTACAATCACTCACAAGTGACGCCCATAAATTACTATCAGGAGAACTTCATGGTAATGTTTCCCTTGAATGCTCCAATCGAGCGATTGCCACCCCAAGAGAATCAGGTCCTATCGTAGAGAGCAGAACAACCCTTATGGGACCAAATCAACTTGCTCGAATAGAATGAGCCTCACATGCTACAAACAATTGTCAGAGCCAATGAAGGCCTATGGATCTCCGATAGCAAGTATGAATATGATACTGAGATGGCATATCTCAACCATATGCAGTAGCAGCAATACCCCATGGACATTGACAACATGTTTGAAGAGGTAAAAATGGGGCTAAGGCATAGGTGGCATTTGAACCAGGCATAATTGGATCAAGTGTTGCATCTGCCACTTCAGGCATACAGAGAGCACCTTCCACCCAGAGACCCTATAGAGCCGTCAGTGCCAAAGGTAGACCCTGTCCTTCTATCTGCACATAGGGTCGATCCATTTGTGCCAATACCCACAGAGCCAGATTTGGAGCACAAATATCACCAAGGATGTTCGAGTCACCACCTTTGTGATAATGGAGACCAAATTCACTTCATCAACATGATATCCATTGACTTCACCACCCCCATCTACAATCTAGCTAATCTAACACGACCATTGTATCTAAACCTAGATGTCATGGACTGGGATCATGCTAACTCGCCACCATCCCCATCAGATTATTGGCCTTGCGGTGAGATGCTTCATTTCACCCCAATACCAACTCAAGATATATTCCACGTTGAAGAGGAACCCGACGTTCCAAACGTAGATATAAATTCAGAAAATGATATCCACCTGATCCCAACTCCACACCAGTTGGATGACGGGTCCCACATGTTAGTCAAAGAGATGACCGACGTAGACATCGGCTCTGATCCAATGAATTCGCAAATCATCAAGTTGGGGGTAAGACTATCCCCCTAAGAGCAAGTCAATTACATTGCCCTTATCAAAGAGAATAAGGGGGTTTTTGCATGGTCCTACAAAGACATGTCGGGGCTAGACCTGTAGCTAGTCACACAGCTAGTCACACATAATTTAACGCTTGATCCGAAAATCAAGCCAGTCAAGCAAAAAGTACGTAATATGCACCCAACAGTAGCCTTAATGGTCAAATATGAGCTACAAAAGCTATTGGATGCATAGTTTGTCATCTATGTGGATTACCCACCATGGTTGTCCAACATGGTACCCGTCAAAAAGCCAGACGGGAGGATTCGCATATGCACCAATTTTTGAGATTTAAACAAAGCGAGTCCCAAGGACGATTTCCCCTTGCCTAGCATCGATGCATTGGTATATGCTACAACATGCCATGAAATTCTTTCCCTCATGGATGGTTTCTCGGGATACAACTTGATTTGTATCAATCTCTATGATCAACTCAAAATGATGTTCACAACACCTTGGGGGACATTTTTTTATAAGGTCATGCCCTTTGGCATTAAAAATGCTAGCGTCACCTACCATCACACTATGACATACATATTCCATGATTACATGCATAAAACTTTGGAATATTATATGGATGATCTTTTGGCCAAATCTCTTTTGTGCCAAAATCATCTCAATGACTTACGCAAGATCCTTGATCGCCTCATTGAACACAAAGTTAGGCTAAACCCCAAGAAGTGTGTATTTGGCGTCACATCTGAAAAACTCTTGGGTTTCATAGTCTCAAAATGAGGCATCGAGGTAGATCCAAATAAACTCAAGGCAATTCTTGAAATGCTTCCCCCAACCACCATCAAGCAGCTCAGAAGCTTGCAGGGTAAGGACGCGTCAATCAAGCACTTCATAGAGCAGCTATCTAACAAGTGCCGACCCATGAATAAATTATTGCCCAAAGGGGTAGCATTTCATTGGGATGATGAGTGCTAGTCAGCCTTCGATGAGATTAAACAATACTTGGCTTCATCACCAATATTGGCACCACCTAGACTAGGAAGGTCATTCTATTTATACATCTCAACTACTGAGGTGGCATTGGGCACCATGCTAGCCCAGAAAAATGAATTACATAAAGAACAGGATAATTACTATCTTAGCCACACCCTGGTTAGTTATGAACTTAACTATGCATACATTGAGAAGCTATGCTTGGTGATGGTATTTGCCACCAAAAAGCTACGCCATTACATGCTAAGCAATACGACGTATGTTGTGTCTAAGGAGAATCCATTACGGTACATGATGAGTCGTACTTATCATAGTAGTCGCACAACAAAATGGATCATGTTGTTGACGAAGTTTGACATCGAATTCATTGGATAAAAGTCCATCAAAGGTCAATTCATCTCCAATCAACTAGCAGATGCTCCTCTCGAATACGATCAGCCTCTGACCGTATAGCTGCCCAATGATGGGGTCTTCCATGTCTCAGAATCACTATATTCTGATGAGCCTAAGTCACAGGCCGACATAAACCTATTTTTTGATGGTTCTAAATGTGAGCAAGGGGGTGGCATGAGAATCGTATTCTTCACACCGCAAGGAGCTCCAATGCCTCTATCATTTAAACTTGATTTCTCGTGCACCAATATCAATGCCAAATACAAAGGCTTGCTCATAGGTCTTTAGACAACAATCACCATGAACATCAAACGTTGGTGATTCACTGTTAATTATCAACCAAGTGAAATGGGTATTCCAATGTAAATGCCCAATTCTGCAGGCCTACAAAGCCCTTGTGGATAAATTCTTGGCTAAGCTTGAATGGTACGACATCGAGGCACTCCCTCGATCATCGAATCGTTTTGCGGACACTATGGCCTCCTTGGGGTCACTAATCCCACAAGACACTTTTGGTGATATGACAACCATTCAAGTTAAAACATTATCGCAATCCATGATGGAGAGTGTAAGCTCTGACCTAATGCCAGGATTCCACCTGATCTAGATTGAACCATCTCAGGATAAGTTCTCTCGAATCCACGATAGTCTGAATCACACCAACTAGGGGTCCTTGTTCTCCTCGACCCCTATTAATAGCAATACAATGCTATTCTTACAAGTTATTTCCCACTCAGATTTTGCTAGGGATGAAATTCAAGAGGGATTGGTCTTTCATACCATAAAGGTTTTTGATCAGCAGGATTGGTACACACCCATAAGAGACTACCTCAAATTAGGTAGCCTCCCACTTGGATTGTCGCATGTCATGAAACTTGCTAGGAGACATTTTGTATCGTCGAAGCTATGAAGGGATCCTCCTCCGTTGCTTGGACCAGCAGGAGTCTTCTTGGGCGATCACCCAAGCGCACGATGGTACATGTGGTGGCCATTTCAATGGTATGGCCATCACAAAGCACATTCTTTGCATGGGTTATTATTGGTCATATTTAGAGCGAGATTGTTGCACGTATGTAAGGAAGTGTGTGAAATGTCAACACCATGCTAATTTAACACACGTACCTTCTCAGGCCTTGTAGCTGATCCAATCAGGTTGCCCATTTTTGCAGTGGGGCTTAGATCTAATCAGAAATATCTCCCCTACATCGTCAGGTCATCACACGTTCATCATAATGGCCACAGAGTACTTCACCAAGTGGGTGGAAGCAATTTCGCTTACCTCTACGATTGGACCCCACATTACTGATTTTATTCTACATAACATCATATTAAATTTTGGTATTCCATCCAAGATCATCTCAGATAATGGGACGTCATTTAAGAACAAAGATGTGCGTGCTTTGACAACAAAGTACAGAATTCAGCATAATTTTTCAACACCCTATTATTCGCAAGCAAATGGGCAAGCAGAGGCGTTAAACAAAATGCTAGTTGCTATCCTTAAAAATACGGTCATAGATAGTCATAAGGATTGGCACATTCAAATCCCGCTTGCTCTGTGGGCTTATCGCACTAGCATTCGGATGCCCACTAGGGTAACTCCATTTTCGCTGGTGTATGGCTCCAAGGCAGTCATGCCTTTCGAGTTGGAAATACCTTCCCTGCACATATCAATGCAAGAGTTCATCGATGATGACATTGCAAGGTAGGCCCGGTTAGACCAGCTTACGTTTCTCAATGAATGATGCATCAATGCTCTCAAGCATTTACGTATCTATCAAGAGCGACTTAAGAAAGCATACAACATGAAAGTTCACCTGAGGGACTTTCAGGTTGGTGACTTGATCTTAAAAGAGAACCAACAAAATTCTAACTTGCCACCCCATTTAAGGGACAAGTTCACGGAAAATTGGTTAGGTCCTTATGTAATCGACAGTAAAATAGGACCTAGAACATACCGGCTTGCCTCTCTTGACAGAATCAAGAAACTAGAACCCTTGAACATCAGTCATTTGAGGTCATTCCACATTTAAAAGAGCCATGGACCACCCCAAAAAGCCCCAAGGGTTCTCACAATTGCTTGGTCACCCAAAATGCCCCAAAGGTATCCATAAACCCTTTGTTCAAACCAAAAGTTCCAAGGATTCCCATAATTGCTTGGTCACCCCCAAACGCCCCAAAGGTGCCCATAAACCCTTTGGTCAAACCAAAATCTCCAAGGATTCCCATAATTGCTTACTCACCCCAAAACGCCTCAAAGGTGTCCATAATCCCTTTGGTCAAACCAAACACTCCAAGGATTCCCATCATCGCTTGGTCAACCCAAAACACCCCAAAGGTGCCCATAATCCCTTTGGTCAAACCAAAATATCCAAGGATTCCCGCAATCGCTTGGTCACCCCAAAATGCCCCAAAGGTATCTATAAACCATTTAGTCAAACCAAAAGCCCTAAGGGTTCCCACAACCACTTGGTCACTTAAAAAACCCCAAAGGTATCTATAATCCCTTTGGTCAAAACCTCCAAGGATCCGAAAGAATCACTTGGTCCGCACCCACTCAAGATAAACCAACCGTAACGAATTTTCAAAAACAATAAAATAATCAAAAATCACAAAAAAATTGCATCTCACTTCCATGCATACTCTTAAAAATCAAACCAAAAAAATAATAAGTTGCATTAGGCATCGCAAACATACATTGCATATTTGTTGGTCATACATGTCAAATGCACCATAGACTGTAATTGCTCGGCAATTCCATCATTTTTTGCATTTTTCCACTTTGTAAATAGTCCAGCAAAAATAAACGCCATCCACATTTTTCACCATATCATAATAATTTGTCTTCTAATGTATCCAAGGCTTTCGTCATTTAGCTATCTTTCGATTTATAGCCGAAAACTGTACAAAGTCAAACATATTTTTATAAAGGTAGAGTTTTACTTGGATCACACCTTGTTACGTCGCATCCCAACACAAGTTAAAACACATAAAAAAATTCTCAAGTTTTGTGAATGAAAGATGAAACCTGCAAAGCAATCTAGGATACCATATAGTGAAAAGGTTATCTCGCTCATCCCCCTATGCGAATGACCCCAAGAATGCTGAGAGTTGGCAAAAGGACAAGCATCTTCCCTACCCAATTCCCCAAGAATCCCATATTCTCAAAAAGTTGAAAATATACAAAAAAAAAAAAATTACAAAAAGTCAAAGTACAAACTCCAAAGTTTGACATCAAAACCCACACAGTGCATACATCAGAAAACACAAGAAATAGTGATTCTCATCACTCAAAATTCAAATCCCTTGCTCAAAAGAAAAAAAAAAAACAAAAAAAAAAAGTGATTTTTATCACTACATACGAGAGCAAGTATCCCAATAAAATTGAAGAAAATAAGGGAGTCAAACTTGAATCCCTGGAACTCTCAGCATTCGAAAGGTCATGTGATCCTCAGTATCAGTTTGGTGGATAGCCTGCTAGTCACTGGTGGCAAAACCTCCCGCATGACGATATATCTGTCGCATTAAATTGTGTACAGATCAATGTTTGCATGTGGATGAGCTAGCTTATGGTATCCTAGATTACATCGCAGATTAATCTTACTAAATACAACAAAGGAGTTAGTGGATCTAATTAGGTGATTCTCAGTACATGTTTGGTTGACAGCCTATCTGGCACTGGTGGTATCCTGACAAATACCACATAAATGAATTCAATCGCACACACAGGGATGTGAAATAACTTGGTCAAACTCAAGTCTAATTCGTACCTTGTTCAAAAGTCTTGTGAGATAAATGTACAGTCTTGGCTACTTAGTTAAAAATTTTGAGTCTCAAAAAAACCTTAACTACATTCTAGAACACCTGTGGTACATTCCATCCTTACATCACCATGAGAAAATACAAACAAAAAAATATTACACATGTAAAGTCATTCCACAAAGCAATCACATAGTACAAAAACCTAGCAAATCCTATACAGTCTATGGTGCAATCGCCAAGTTACCAACAAATCATTTCATCCATTCCATATGCATACATCATATAATTAGAAATAGTCACATTCACAATAACACATGCATAAATCAACGTAAATAAATGTGCATAAAATAAATGATAAATCACAATGAGTATATAATAAAAAAGAGAGTCATGTATATATATCGCAAAAAATACCCACAGGCTACAATAAGTCGATCCTCTGAGCTCACAAAAAAATCAAAAACTCAAAAACCCCAAGCCTAGGGAGTCGGCCACCATGATCACGCAAGATCGATGCGACTGGAACTACCCCTAGTGGTGTGGGTCCTATGGGACCTCTCAGGGTGGCTGCTGCCAGCCCCCACATCATGCCCACTAGCACTACCCTCACCCAGTCGCCTGCAACGAGAGGATGTTGACTGCTCAGTCTCGCTGCCTCTCGTATGGCATGACGATCCACCTCCAGTGAGCTTAGGTAACTGCCCATCAAGGCAGATAAACTCGGCCTCCAACTCCACCCGGCATCGACCCCACTCCACATCCCGTTTGTGGTATGCAGCCAATGCGTCATCTCGCTACGCCAACTGAGCCCACAGGAGCTCCCTATCGACTTGGTGCTCCTCATCCTGTCTTTGCAGTAGCTCCTCCAATCATGCTATCTCCATGTGATACCTATCCTCCATATCTCTTGGGACTGCCTGAGGCATGGGCATCTCTAGGACGACATGCTACTCCGGCACCCACTGCTCCGGGATGTCCTGTGTATCCAACTGCTCCAAAACCCCTACATCATCCCCAGTGAAGTCATTAACCTCCACCATATCTGCATCATCGAGCGGAGCCCCCCAAACCTCCCCCGATGCCTCCGCAACCCTACCGCCTGCTGCTGTTGCATCTGAACCTCCTAGAGGCCCCTCACCCTACCATCGTAGCATCATCCACCACTGGTCGTACTCTGTAGTCACCCCGACATTGTCCACATTGGGGACATTAATCACTACATCAGACTCCTCACCCAGTGGCTCAATAATTAGCCATGATAGAGTCCTCTCGTTGCCCCGATGACGATAGGTCAAGGGCTCACTAGGTAATCCTTGGTGCACCCCAAACTGTCCCATGTTGCCCGATAAACCATCTCCCCCTATGCACCTATAGAAGCCACTCTTCAGCCTTAGGCTAGGCTGGAAAGTCCTTATATGGCCACCAAAACACCTCCCCTAGAGCAAAACGAGAGAAGGCATAAGTATAGTGCCCTACAACACCTGCCCACCACCGACTCTACCCCTACTCCTCTGACCTCTACCATAGAGCAGCATACCTAATCTCCATATCCACCATCTCTCCCCAAGTGGTCTAAGGCAACCCCTACGGCCACTCCACAACTATGTGCTGCCACCCCTAGCACTACAACAGATAGCTACACCCAATCCCCTTTCGCCTTCGGTAGCAGACCTAGTACAGCTCGTCATATAGCTATGCCAATAACGTCTGACCCCACCTCATAATTAGTGGTGCTGTTTTTGAACACTCCACCAGTATGAACACCACCTCCAAGAGGTTCCAAGGGAACCTCGCACCTGAGGAGTCAAGAAGCAGCATATTAGAGATGAGGATCATCATCAGAGCATGCCTCACCCCTAATATGCCCTTCTCAAACCACCACCACACCAGAATCTTGCCAATCAGGCAATCCTCCTCTGCCCTCTCCACTGCCTTATCCACCCCCATATTTGTTGCATGCCCAAAGAATCATGTAAACATCGTCGTCCACTAATCACAAGGAGTCATCCGAGTGGGAAGCCCGTCTATCGAAATCCATAGAATCTGATACACGTCCTCCAGAGTCACTGTCATCTCCCCTGTTGGGAGATGAAAGGTTTTGGTGCAGGTATCCCACAAATTGATCAGGGTAGTCATATATGCCTGATCCCCCACCACAGACTATAGCCGCATCACTTTCTTGAGCCCAAGGGCATTAAGCCACTCCTAATTCGCAACAGTCAATGCATCTCGAGCATCTGAGAACACAGTCGGTTGGCGATACCGACTCTTCACAACCTGAAAAATAAAAACAACACAAAAACATTAAAACATGACAAAAATACGAATGTATAGTAGTGCACACAAAAACAATAAAACAATAAAGAAAAAATTAGGGTTTCAACCTTAATTTAAACAAAAACATTCAAATAAACTATACAGACGATAAACAATGTACAAAAAAGCAAAAGTACCAAACTATACAGCCAAAGTACAAATCAATCCACTAAACTGTACAATCAAGAACAAAAAAAAAAACAATAAAACAAATTCAACCTAGGGTTTTTAACCTTAGGTGTGGACAAAAAAATCAAGCAACAACATTCAAACTATACTAGGGTTTTTAACCTTAAGTGTAAAAAAAAAAAATCAAAACAACAAAAAAAAATCATCTAGGGTTTTTAACCTTATGATGAACACAAGAAAACAAATTAAAAAACAAAAATTCAAACTAGGGTTTTTTAACCTTATGATGAAAAAAACAAAACAAATAAAACCACAACATTCCTTTAGGGTTTTAACCTTAATATGACAAAAAACAATGATAAAATGCAAGTTTTAAAAATTCATATAAAAGCAAATAATAAACAAAAAGAAGGAAGGAGCACCTATCGATCTCGCCTCAACTCCACCACTCAAGGATCCGGTCCTTGAACTTATGGTGTCCATGAAAATTTGGCAGTGCTACGCTTCACAAACTCGAACTCCTCCTCCTCACAGCTCCAAATTGTCAGAAAAAACAATTGCAAATGAGCCCAAAACCTAGTTTTGGCCCTTATATAGGCTCTTAGGCTTGTAATCGTTCCATCATGGGATGATCACTCTAGTTAGCACTTGTCCCACCCTTGGATGATTACAAAACTGGTATTCGTCCCACCCTGGGACGATTACAGAGCAAGAAAATAAAAAACAACCAAAACTGCATCCAAAATGCACCAAAAATAGTCATAAAACTGCTGAATAAAGGCAACTTTGCGCCTATGATTCATGGCATCCATAACCAATGTTGGGGTCACAAATCCTCACTATCATACTCCCTAAGAATGCTACCATAGCTGGAATGCTCCACGGGAGGACGGATTTTCAACAATTTCATCCCCAAAAGGTGTCACAAAAAGGGTCAAAACCCACCAAAAACAACAATAAAACTGCCGAACAAAGGCACCTTTGCGCCTGACATTTTTGGCATACAAAACCAATGTCGGGGCCACAAATTATCAATATCCTACTCCCTAGGAAGGCTACCATAGCCGTACCGCTCCACGGGAGGACAGATTTTTGACAATTTCAGCCCCAATAAGCGTCACAAAAAATGGTCAAAACCCACCAAAAAACAACAATAAAATTACCGAACAAAGGCGCCTTGGTGCCTGACATTATTGGCATACAAAACCAACGTAGGGGCCACAAATTATAAATATCCTAATCCCTAAGAAGGCTACCATAGCCAGACCTCTCCACGGGAGGATAGATTTTTGACAATTTCAGCCCCAATAGGTATCACAAAAACGAGGTAAAACCCACCAAAAATAGGTCCGATTGTTGGAAAACTGCATAAGCATTCAATAGAAAAAAACTAAAGGCACCCTTAAAAAAGTCATCTTGGGTCAAGCAACTCGTCTCTTTTCTCATTTCGGTAATTCCCTCATCGATTCATCGCTTGAGGGGGTAGTCACACTTAGTCACCAATAAACAAGTACACACCCAATAAAGGAAATGGCATGCATTCAAAGAATCATTGACAAAGACAATCACACTCTTGCTTGGGGCAAAAAACAAGCAATAATCACAAGCTGATCAAACACTTGGTATTATAGAATCATGAACTCGAGGTTCCCACAGACAAAAGGTTACGCCCTTTGCCTATTCATGACTGAACAATGTCCAAGATCAAGTAACACCTCACCGAAAAAGGTTAACACTTGAATTAAGCTCCTTAGATTGTCTGAAGCAAGGATTTAAGAATGCGTGCCCTTTCCATACTTGGGGTATCAAAATTTGGTTAGGTTACTGAGAAACCCTAATCATTAAGTGCTTTGGTTATCTATTTTTGCTCAGCATTGTGTCACGCATAGTGCATCCCAAAAAGGGGCATTTGTAGACACCAAAACAACACCAATCTGATTATGTGGCTACAAGCACTGACCAAATTGGCATACACAACCCCTAGGGCAGCCCCAAGATGTTAAACAGTGGTCCTAACCACTCCCAAAGTAGTTTTGGAAGGTCAAAGGTCAATTTGGCACCTTTCAAGCACCCTGCTCCTTATTCGTTCCACCCTAGGACGATTAAAATGCTATTCGCCCCACCCCGGGATGATTAGTAGCAATCGCTCCAGGGTGGGGTGAATAGCAGATTTGATGAGAAAAAAGTCAAACCTTGACAAATGGTAACCTAGATCTGCCACTCAACTCCACCTTCAATGCATGGAAGTGTGATTGAGCGTTTCAAAGCTCAAAGGGGCAGTCATAGAGGCAGTCATGGAGCCCTTAATTAGGGAGGAATCTTCTCTCCCATGAAAAGGCATGATGGCCAAGTGGTGCCCCTGTATGCACATTCAAAGCAGACCTTCAGGTCTATAAAATGGTGAGTCTTCTAACCCCAAAAATAGGATGGAGCAGGAGCATTTGGAGCAACGAAGTGCTGCTGAATTATACCCTCACCCTCATTGTGTTTCCTACATCCTTGATCTCTATTTTGGAAGGGAGGTTATCAAGTGAACATTAGGAGTGCAATCCAGACCCAAAACCTGAAAAATTGGCCACAATCCGACACCTAATTTTCCAACACAACCCCCTAGGAGGTTTTGGACCCATCCCAAGTGGATTGGTGTCAAAACCAAGCCCCAAACGGCGAGCGCCCTGCCCACGG
The DNA here is from genome assembly GCA_028583015.1 of Wollemia nobilis. Taxonomy (NCBI): domain Eukaryota; kingdom Viridiplantae; phylum Streptophyta; class Pinopsida; order Araucariales; family Araucariaceae; genus Wollemia; species Wollemia nobilis. The sequence continues at coordinate 74,573 of JAQPPZ010003755.1, forward strand.
GTGCCCCCCGCACTATTGCAGTCCTAATCGCCCCACCTTGAAATTATTAGAAATATATAGTGATTTCTTCACTATTTCTTTTGCATCTTGTTTTAGGTGACTCATATATGTCGTTGTTCAATTTTGAATGCATTTTGAATTGTTTTGACTGTGTTTTCATTGTTTTACACTTTTACTAACATACAGGGAGTGCCTTCAGATACAGGGTGATCGGGTTAGAATATACAAAATCTGATCTTTTGGGTCGTCTCAAAATGCCCCATTTTGCCTAACCCCAAGTTTTTAGGTATTTTGGATGCTTTTGGATGAGACATTCGGGAGGACGCTTTCGGACATTTTATGACAGTCCTAATCGTCCCACCTCGGGGTGATTAGAAATCTATAGTAGATTTCTCGACTGTTATTTTTGCAATGCATACCTGATAGTGTTTACATGATTTTATTTAAATTTCATTCCGTTCTAATGATTTTTGATCACTATTTTAGTCATTTCATTTATGCATTAATCAGAGGCCTTGGGGATTGCATGTTTCCCTCCATTCGCATGTGCTATTAATCATTTTTTGTTTCTCTGTACGCAGGATCTCGATACCAGAGGAGAATCAAGGAACTAAGAACGTATTCACATAAGCGGCGGTGATGTTTGGCCCGCCCATTTTGAATGTGGGCATGCGAAATATCCCAAAGGGAAGCGCACCATTTGTTGGTGTAACAAAATTGTATCGAACGCTCTGAGCCCCTAAAAAATGGGGGGAGACGTATTGTAACCTGATCATAAGCAAAATTAATAAAATAGGTTGCACCTTTGTTTTTTCTTTACATCTCGTTTCATTCATGCTTCGCTTTCCATTTTTCATGCACTTAGCGTTTCGTTAATACAACTGCTTTTGTTTGCATCGCACCCGGTGCGCCTGTGCTTCCATATCCAAGTGCTTTCAATATACTCTAGAGAAATAAATAGATATAAATATTATTAAAACACTTTAATTAAGAAAATGTAAAATAATTTAATGAAAAACATATATCTAAGACAATTATCTTGAAATAATTATATATGCAAATAAAAAATGTTGAGCAACCATTTTGACCAGTTATCAATTAGATTGACATTATTTCCTTCTTATACACAGAGGAATCACTAACTACATTTCCTTTTTGAACAACTGGTTTAGGATTAGTACAACCATCATCAAACTGCTAAACATTCAACAGACTCAAGTTAAACTACTACCTTTGTCCATATTGGACATACCCCAAGGTTTGAACCTAAGTCTCCTCTTGATAAGTGCCCAAAATCTTACCAATCAATCAATTAAATTGGCATTATTAAGTTATGTTTCACAATGCAAACACTATCAAATATATATAACAACCTATGTCGACATTCACCCCTTCCCATACTACTTAAAAACTGACTTTTGACCTACGAGAATATGGATAAGGCGCTCTCTTTATGGGTTTCATAGCTAATAAGAGTTCTAATTATGTAATAAATTGTCCTTTCTTATGTTGATCATCATATTAGGATAACATAACTCCTAGGGCATAGACGATTACAACAATGTATAGTAACAAAGGGTTTGAGGTATTAGGAGGTATAAGGATATGAGGGGATGTGAGGTATGTCTTTAAGGAATTAAAAGTTACTTGGAACTCATAATCCCATTAAAATTTTACATCCTTGCACAAAAGTTTGCAAAAGGGTTATCATTTATTTACAAGTTGTGATATAAATCTTCTAAAGGTTTAGCATTTGCCTTGGCTGTCTAGTTTAGTTAGATTTTATGGGAAAGGCATGTTAGTAATAGCTAATATCATAATTATATCTACTTCAATATCATATCTAGACATTATTGTAGGCCCAAAATGACCACATCCTCAAAAAATTTTAAATATTAATTCTAAGGCATGAAGATAATCCAATCCACGCAACATGTGCCAATCTGCTCAACACTTGGTCTTTCTTCAGAAAAGTGTTCAACCCTGCCCGATACTTAGTATATTTTATAGTGGCTTAGCGTGAGGATCCCAATCCGCAATCCAACCGAGTCTAGATGATGTAAACACCTTTCAAAGTGCGGATTAGCGACATCACTTCATTTCGTGCGCTCAAGCGACTAAGTGTCAGAAATTTCCCATTTCGTTGAGTTCCAAGGCTATTTTGAAGTGGAATGGTGATGAGTTCCACGCCGCTCTAAAAGAAGGTTAAAACATCAAGAAGGAGCAAAATTCAATGGAATAGCACAAAATTCATCTTCCATTACTTTTTGAGTGCATTGGCATCACACTTTATTCCACAGTCAATCCAAGTCAAAGCTAGTGGAGCAAAAACCAAGGAGCAGATTGTAACTTATGTTCTATGCCACAAATGTGAGAAAGGAATAAAGCATTTTGAAGACTTAGTCGAGCATATTGATGACAAGCTATATTCCGCTCAACAAGCAGTGTATTTTCACGACAGCTCCAATCCCCTGGCCAAATTCATCCAATCGAACATCAGTGTTCTTTTTAGAGTGAATTGGTGACTGGTTCTACCCCGCTTGTGTGCACAACATTATTGGAATTTAATCATAGTTTTCCATGAAGTGCATCAACGAAAGATATTATGTTGATATTTTTATGAGCATACAAATGCAAATTCTTGGTGGATAAATGCCAGTTAGTTTGAGTGGGTATACGAAGTGTTAGTGGTGCCAAGAACCAAGAACCAAGAATTAGGATAGTTGCATATCTATGGTAGGATGAAGACCTCAAGAATGATTAGTGGTTCAGATCCAATTTCTAATGACCTGAAGCATAATTATCGTCACCAAATCATCAAGTTACAGAGTCGAGCTGCCATGGTGTGCAACATCGAGCTAATTTCCTGAACCCTATAGATGAATGAAATAATGTCAACATAGCTTTTTGTTGATATGTCATATTCTAAATCCTTGTAATGTCTCCCCTTATTCTTTTTTTCATTGTAAATTATATATAGAGATCAAACCCTCAATTTTTAGGGTTGGTTCTAGAGTGTTTGCTTGCCCTACTGTGTAATATATTTTGTAAACTAATAAAAGGAGCATTACTCGGATTTTTGACTCAAGATTTATTATCTTCAATATATTTCATTAAGAGGTTAGAACTATGAATTGCATTTAAGTCAATGCTATTATGGTTAGTTCATTCTATCTATACTAGATTACGAGTTTTAAAGTAATTGAAATTTGTTCATAGTTAGATTTGTGCTATTGAGAAGTTTATTTTAGTGAAGTGTGAATACTAATTTATTCTGCTAAATTGGATTGTTAGTATCTTAGATATTGAAATTTATTTCTTAGAGAACATCTCTATTTTGCTTTTATTGTATGAATATTATTCTGTTTTGGGTGTTGCTAATCCTTATTGTGGGACACTGGAAATAGTTTGTTAAATATTTTCCCTATGAAGACCTATGTTGTTAGCCCTATTCAACCACTATTATTTCATAATTTCTCAACCCTAAACCATTTTCTAACCCTATCTCTCAAAACCATTATTGAGCTTAATTGAGTCAATATTCTGTTAGTTGACAAGGAACTGATCTTCTCTGGAGGTTGGGCTAAAGCAGTTTTTGGTCCATCCAACCTTGAGTTCTGAGCTGTGACTAGTGAGTGCAAGCCTGGCCAGAAAGCTGGAAGATAGATAGTTGTAGTATCAAGTTTACTTGATGTCAATTCGGATACCAACAAAATTTGGTACACTCGATGGGACCTGTTTGTAAGAAACACTAAAACTCAACATATTTTTTATTATTTTTATCTTTTATTGAAGGAATCAAGATTTGGTAAATTGTCTTATCCTTGCTAAGTGGTAATAAAAAAATTCACCTGGCGACTCCCTGGTCTGCAAGGAATAACCCAAACTCTATTTTCTACTATAAGCTACCTTATAGAGGGTCTACTATTATAAGGGATTTGAGTCAATATTTTCATTCAGACAAAACTCCTCCTGAGGAGAATCCTACAGTAAACCCAAGACCACCTCCAACAAGAGCTACACCTTGAAACATGGCCCAAAATCAAAATAAAAATGCAATTCCAAATCAACCCTTGCAATAGTATCCTAGCTGGAGTACAGCTGGTCCCCTTAGACTAGCCAAAATGCATGACATTCTCCAAGTTGTGTCTAAGGCCATCCCCATCTATGATGGATTTGGTAAAACTGCATATGAACACTACCAAGATATTCTAAATCTAGTAGCAATCCACAATATAAAATATAAATATGTTATTATCAAGATCCTAGCCCTGTCCTTTAGAGGAAAGATTTTGCATTGGTTCAAGACCCTTGAAAACAATACCAATAACTCATGGGCAGTACTGGTTGAGCCCTTTGTGGAATAATTTAATGAATTTTTTGATCTTTTTTCCTCCTTAATCAATTCACATCAATGCAAAAGCATCAGCAAGAAACTTATTCAGACTTCAACTTGAGGTTTAGTAGGACCTAGAAGAGTATTCCCCCTACAACAAGACCAAATTCAAGCCTCACTTATATGTATACATCAGAGCCCTTAGATCATAGTTAGGCCTGTGAACCTAATAATTTGTGGTAGAGAACTTTCCACATGTTTACAATGCAACTGTTCATGCTGATATTGTACTTATTAATATGGGAAGATTACCCCAAAAAGTTGTGTTGCCCTACAATTTGTAAATCCATAATGGCCAAGGTCAGACAGCTGCATCATCTTATATAGACCTCCTTTGTCATACCTATTTCCATAGATGACTCTCATTTCTCATTCAAAAGCATTACCTATTATAATTCCTTTCCCCCCTTCCTTCTCAAATACCCCAAGAATCCTCGATGCTCCTTGATATTAAAAATACCTTGAAAACTCTTAGCAATAATATGAATTCAATAGAAAAAAGTGAAATGGAGAGATATCAACAAAGGATATTTCCTTATGTTAACAAGGATCAAATAACTGGTCCTAGCAATAACACTAGAATTAGAGTAAATGCAATCCAAGAAGAGCTTGAGTGTTCTTCAAAAACAAGTTTGGTGAATGTATGGTGTTTTGTGTGTAATGATCCCTGCGATTCACAATATTGTGTTATGTACCAACACCACGTACAATAGGTTATGGAGAGAGTTGAGAGAAATCATAAAGGAAGAGTGAGCATGCTCTGACAACCATATATGATCATGGTTGGAAAATATCTTGATGAGAATGGATCCATTTCTATCATGACAAGGTTAGGCAAAAAAATAGTGTAGGTTGATCCACAAAATATGGGTCAATTTTAGGTTCCCTCTCAAAAGAAGAAGGATCCTCCTTCACAAAGCAGTGATATATTCTCTATCCCCTAGACCAATGAAAAAAGAGACATGGATCCTAAGGGTAAGGACAAGGCAATCAGTTTTCCAAAAATAATTAAGAAAAAAATTGAGGGAGATGGGATAAGATCCAAGAATGAAGCCCAAGAGAGGCTTATATTCTCCTCCATTACCAAGAGGTAGATAATTGAGGTGACACAACAATATAAAATAAAGTATGGTGAGCTAGAGTGAAGGCCTGAGAGACCCACCTCTGCCATGTCTGAATATAACATTATAGAGAAAATGAAGAAGATACCATCCAAATCTAGCCTATATGATACTCTCTTCATTCATGGCCAAATGGATCTACTAAAAGCTCTAAATAAATATCCACAATAAAAGTATGCCACCACACTCCTCAACATCCCCTCTGAAAAGGATAAAATTTCCCCTACCACTTTAAAGAACAAACCTCTTTTTTACATTTCTCTAAGGATGAAGGAGTTGATTGTCCACAACTGTATGATTGACTTAGGGGCATCCACCATAGTTATACCTAAAGTATTTTATGAGGATATGGATATGGAATATACCAGATCCTACCCTAGAGTTTTACAGTTAGATGGGACACCTGTAAAGACAGTGGGAGTGATAAAAGATGTCTTGATGAGGCTACATAGAGCACCTGAGGTAACCATAGTTCAAGATATAGTAGTGGTGGATCTAGAGCCTTATTTTAGCTTATGCCTTTCAAGAGAATTCACTGTAAATTTGTGAGGATGCATGTAAATGGACTATTCCAACATGGTGATTCCTTTCAAAGGAAAGAGGATAAAAATAACACCAAAGAAGCCTGTGTTTTATCACATTGAAAAAATTGAAGAGGACATGTGCAGTATTACTCCTCTAGAGGAATTTGAATTAGTGGAGAACTTTGAAGAGTTGAAAATTGAAGATGAACTGCCTTTCAAAGAGAATTATAGTCAATTTGGGACAAGTATGGGTACATATAGTATTTGCACATAAATAGAGAAGAGAGTTCCTGCTATATCTAACCAGTCCCTGAGAGAAACACAAACCTGGACCATGCACTTTTAGAGTGCAATATGTAAAAATGGTGCTGGTATCGGTGTGTTATTACAGTCCTAATCAGAAGGGATAAAGAGTTTTGCATATAGTCTAACATGGTCATGCACTAATAATACTATAGAATATGAGGTTATATACCTTGGGATAATGCAATATGAAAGCATGGGAATAAAAATATTGAATATATATGGCAACTCTAAATTTTTTGTAAATCAGGTAAGGGAAAGGTGCAGTAGTAAGCACCATTACTTGAAAGCATATAGAAACAAGGTATGGGATTTGATGGAATCCTTTGATGCCCTAAACATTAATTTTGTTCCAAAAGAAAGAATACCTTAAAATATTCCTTAGCAGTAAGGGGCGATAATTTCAACCCTTCTACAGACATAGGAGTTACGAAGTACAAAGGGATCAAAATTATTTTCATTCCTGCAGTGCCATATAAATAGATTTTTTGGAATATCTTTGAAAGTGATGAAAAAATAATTGAATTTTTGGTGAGAGAAGATCGTTTATCTACTGTTAAAGAGGAAAATCTAGAAGATATTGACCAATAGGATGTCATCCAACTTAATAATAATCATATACCTAGAGGGTTAGTTACTCTAGAGAGCCTTTTTGACAACGAAGACAAGAAAACGATTAAATCCATGGGAATCAATGAGAAGATCTATAAATAAATTGAAATTGAAAAGGAAAAGAAGATCAAGGTTGGAGTATAATGTTATCCAAAAGAAGAGGAGGATATCAAATATTTATGCCTAAAGTACCAAGACATTATAGCTTGGTCATATGAGGATCTTAAAGTATATGAAAAGAAGGTCATTCAACACACAATTGAGCTAGAGCCAAATGCAAAACCTTTCAGGTAGAAACAGAGACCTATGAATCCATAAGATCGAATCCATAGAGAACTTTTGCCTATCAGAGAATGTATTTTTGGCTATATAATGTAGGAGACACATTCTAGAGAGCAATGGACTATGCCTTTGGGGAGTTAATCAACAAGGTCATTCTAATTTACATAGATGATATGATTGTTTTCTCCCATGATAAGCAAGACCACCTGGTACATCTAGAACAAGTATTTCAGAAGTGTAAAGAATTTGGGATCTCTCTTAATCCTAAGAAGTCATTTTTTGTAGTTCATGAAGAAACTTTGCTAGGCCATGTGGTCTCCAAAGAAGGTATGGCCATTGATCCAGATAGAATAAAATCTATCCTTACCCTCCTCCCACTTCCTATGAACAAGAAAGCTTTGCAATCCTTCTTTGGTCAGATAAATTTTGTCAAGAAATTTATTTTTTACTTTGCTCAAGAGGTGAAGCATGTATAAGAACTACTAAAGAATAATGTAGACTTCAAATGGACTGACGTGAGAAAGAAAGCATTTGAAATTATCAAGAAATCCATTACTACAGATCTAGTGCTTTTTAAATTCAAACTTCAACAAATACATCATTCTTTATGCTTATGGAGTTGAGGAGAGTTATGCATCAGTGCTCACCTAGAAGAATGATGAAGGAGAGGAACACCCCATATTATTTTGGAGCCAGAATCTTCATGAATATCAGGTCAAGTATAATTTTATTGAGAAACAAGTATTTGCAGTAATGAAATCATTAAAAAAAATTAGGTAATACTTGGTTCAAAGTAAAACCCTGGTTTATGTGGTTCATCTGGATGTGAGAAGTTTCATTTTACAAGGTGAACTGGGAGATAATGGAGCTGGTTGGATTACTAAGATCTAGGAATATGATGTGGAAATCCATCCTACCAAGTTGATCAGAGGTAGAGCCTTATGCCAAGGTTTGACATAAGCAATGGTTTTGAAAGAAATGATAGCATATCAATCAAAAATAGAAGATCAAACCAAAGCTCTATAGTCAGGAAAATTATACTGGATGGACCAAATAACTGAGTACTTTTAGACTAGGATATGCCCTCCTAATATCAATCCATCACATAGAAGAATATATAGGCTTCAGGCTTTAAAATATGTTCTATTTCCAGAAGTTCTATACAAGAGAAACCTTGATGGATTCCTCCTTAGATGCTTAAAATATGATCAGAAACAAAAGGTCATAGAGGAGTTCCATGGGGGACTATCTAGAGGATACTTCCTAAGAAGAATTACAATATTAAAATTCATCAGGGCAGGCTATTACTGGCCTACCATATTTTATAATACCTTCAAAATTACAAGAGTCTATGATGAATACCAACGGTATGTGGGAAGAACAAGTAATTCATCATTACCCCTTAAGACAATTCAAATAAAGGAACCCTTTCAGTAATGGTGGTTGGACTTCATAGGGGTTATCAATCCCAATTTCTCAGCTGACCACAAGTACATTTTAACTACAATAGGCTACCTCACCAGATGGATAGAATCCATTCCTACAAATAAGTCAGACCAAGAGGTGGTGATATATTTCATGGAAAGATTTATTTCAAGGTTTGGTGTTCCAAAAGCTTTAGTGAACTATAATGGACCAATATTTATAGATGATAAATACATTGAGTTTACCAGCAAGTATGACATCACCATAAAAAATACTTCAAAGTACTACCTCCAAGGAAATAGATTGGAAAAATCAACTAACAAGAATCTGCTAAGAATTTTGAGAAGATCATTGAAGGGTAACAAGAGAAATTGGCACCTATTTTTGGAACAAGCTCTATGGGTAGATAGAATCACTATCAAAAATTCCATCAAGACCTTCACTTATGCCTTAGTATATGACAAGGAAGTAGTATTGCATGTGTACTTGGAAAGTATAGCCCTCAAATTGGTAAATACTGAGGATGAGTCTAAAAAAAATCCAGTTGAAAGTAGGTTGACATATTTATTGTAGATAGAGGAGAAAAGAACTTAGGCATATGAGGATTTTTAGAAGCATTCATTTGACATCAAGGCATGGTTTGATAAGAAGGCAAGATTCACAAAGTTCCATGTTGGATATTCTATCCTCATATGGAATGTATAAAGAGCTAAACTAGAGCACCATCAGAAGTACGACTCCTTCTAGGATGGTCCTTTCAAAATAGCATAAGTTAAGGAAACCAATATTTTCTAGCATAAATATCTTGAAGGAAACATACAACCGATTCTTATCAATGGTTTTCACCTTAAACTCTATTTTTATTGAGATAAAGATTCATTGTAATATATGTACATATTTGTTGTATCATATCCTTTTTCCCTTTTTATTTCAAAGTTTTCATTTTTTGATAAAATGCTTAAAAAAAGAGAAAATTTTGATTCAAAAAATAAAGTGATGAGTTGCAAAATAAGCTAAGTGGTAGTGAAATATAGCATGGCTCCAATCTGCTCTCAAATAAGATAATTGGAAATGAAATACAACATGGCCCCAATCCACTCTCAAATGAACTAAGATATCATTGGAATGTCACATGTGTTCCAATCCACCCTTAAAAGGACTAAGGTGGTAGTGAATCATGACATGTGTTCTAATACATTGGAGTTCATGACTAGTTTAGAGCAGAAACCAAAATCTTACACCACATTGCTTCCAAAGAAATAAATATTCACAAGTTGCTTCCTGAGCTTCTCGTGTCACTATGAAGGAAAGAAAGATAATGAAAGGTGTTGCAGGCTCAATAGTTAACCAATAAGAGAATGATGTAATGTCTTCAAGCCTTCAAGATGCATGAGTTTAATGTGAAAAGCGTATAAAAGATCAATTCTCGCAATAATGGTAGAAGGTGTACATGCAATGGAATTTAAAAGTGCTAAAAGTGCAAAGTTCATTCATTTGTCTAAAGAAAAGCCTACCAAGCATAAATATCAAGAGAATAGCAAAGCATTGCTTGCAAACACTAGAGAAAGAACACTCTGAAGATATTTGTGAAAATAGCTCCTAAGGAAGCTCTAAAGAATATGTAACAAAGAGAGGTAAAATTGGAGGGCTATGTAAATAAGATGAGATGGTTGGAAGATACTGTAATGAATCAAGGAGAACCTTCTTGAGGAGAAATTTTGAGTTTAGATACTTCGAAGGGATACCGATTCAACCTCAAGGTATCATTGTTGTAGAATCCTTCTTATTTTCTTATATATGTGTTCTCATCCACCATTACCCCGAGTTAATTTTTGCAATCATTAAATTTTGTGATCCTAAGAAAAGGGTAGTGAAAACAGCTAATGGCATATCACTATTTACCATTATCAAAGAAACTTGTCATGATTTTTTTGCCATAGAGGTAGGCCCTCCTTTAGAACCCAAACCATTTGATATAGCAAAATAAGCTAGGGTTTATTATTCATTAATGGCTTTTGATGAGAAGGAAGTCATGGAAAATGGTTTCATTTCCAATTAATATGTATAAAGGAGGAAGATCATATGCATGAATTCCCAATCCCCATTGATCAATTTGCCAACCCAGAATTGTACTAAGTGCTAGCTTGTTTGGAGGTTTTAGATTTTGATCATTTTGTGAGGGATTGGAAAATAACCATTGTTTATTGCATTTCGAATGAGAAAATGTATGAACTTGAAGTAGATAAGAAGGGCATTAAGGCCATTTATTTTTACTGGCTAGATTTCCTTGCCAAAAGAATACATGAGCAATTGGTAAGAATGAAAAGAGATTCAGTGACACCTTCTTTCCAGCATTGTTCGAGTTTGGTTTGGATTTTCTTTGCTACTGTGAGGCAGATGATGCCATGGATTCTTGTAAAAGAGAATAATTACAAGGGAGACCCTATCCCTATATACTATTGGACTAATCATTTAAGGAGTACTAAGTATTTCTATAGATTTAACCTAGAATTTCTAAGGCTAGCCCTAAAAATTATGTATAGGAAATGCCCTAGGTTACCACCACTAGATAGAGAATTGTTGAGAACATAGGGTGTCAAAAAAGGGATTGGTACATCCTTATAGAAGGCACATTTATTAGACTGTATGGCTTCACTGGTAAGCCTTTTTGCTTCCCCATTCATTACAAATAAATTATTAGCTCTAGAATATTTGAGGTAAGCAAATTTTATTAATATGAACTATGGTTCTGGAAAGAAAAGAAAATGTTTGTTGACCTACTGTAGCGTCAATGATAAAAAGATCACCAAAAAAAGCTAGGGTGAACAAATAACCTAGTATTTGGATAGGTTGGGTCTATTTTACATACCTCAGAGGTAAATTACAACCCAGATGATAAATTACGTAAGAGGAACATTGATCTTAATGGAGAGAAGGCCCACAAGTTTGAGAAGACATCAAGGCCTCATTTGCAACAGGGTAGGAATAATAAAGAAAATGCTCCATTATATTGGAATGTTGCCAAGATGGAACAACATCCCCCATGTCTAGACTTCTACGAGTAGATAGTTGATTTTGATTCAGATAAAAATGAAAACCATCATTTAAAGGAGTCTATGATCAGATAATTTGAGAATAAAAATAAATGGGATGAAGGTAAGATAGTAGACTGGTGGAGGATGAGAGTGGAAACCGACACAGAGAAATCTAAGCTTGGATGAGTAATTGATAATGATTTTTATAATAGATATGATGAGAATATCAAAACTTGGAAGGCAAAGGACCCTAAGAATCTAGTGCTAATTTACAAGAAACCACAACTAGGGTCAGATTATCCATCCCCACCTTCATAAGAAGATACTTAAGGATAAGGGGATGATACTCAATTAAATGTTGATGAATCTCTTAAAACATTTGAGTCTTTGATAGAACAATTGAGGAATTTTCCTAAAGCTGCATAGTTAATGATTATAATGCATTATTCCGATAATAGGGCCATTAACACAGAGGTCATCAAGACAGTAAGCCCAAGCACCTAGTTTGGGTGCTTTGGATGAAGAGCCCCCTAAAATAGAAATAGATTGGAAGGAGAAATATGAGAACTTTAAGTTTACACTAGTGAGTTTTACCACTGTAGCTACAGTGGAGTTAAATCCTATTTTTGAAGAACCATTATAGGAAGGACTTTCCAGGGAAGATATAGAGAATTATAAGCCAATGGTATTTCAATTTTTTAAGATAAAAGCCAAAAATGCACCAAAAATAACTTAGAAGGAGGTATGTCAGAAACAAAATATGGATAAGGAGAATATTATTGATAATACCCCTATCTTAGTTGCAGAAGAATCAGTACAACCGACATATCAAAAAAGTACAAAGGTAAATCTAGAACTTCCTACATCTAGAGGTGAAGGTATGATTCCTCCTTCTCCTTCTCTTCCTCTTTCCCCAAAGAAATCTCCTTCCCATTTAAAGAAAAAATTGATATAAAAGTGCCCTCTCCCCCTCATAATTCACCACCTATCTCATCAACAAATACAGAGGGTAAAGTTAATCCATCTCCTCCAAAATCATATGAAATTCCTCCTTCATCATCTCCTATAATCCCACCTCTACCATTGCAACCTCCCATATCATCTGAAACATAAGTTGTTTCATCCACACCCTCTCACCCTTTTCTGAGTTTTACTTCAGTTCCCATGAATTTTCCCATTGTAACAACAATATCAGTCATAGACTCAACCGTAATCACTACCACCATTTCATCGTCAACTGCGTCTGCCCTTCCTTATATTATAGCCTCTCTTATTCCTACAAGTTATCCCACATTGGTAACTTTACAAAAAGAGAAGAAAACTTCATAGAAAATTCAGAATTTTTGGGCAGAGAAGTTGTCCAAGCCTTCAAAGAGAATGATTATCAATAGAAGTACCATGTTTGTTGATCCAGTTTCTAGGCAGAGAGCATCCAGGTCCATTATTCCTTTGGTGAGTAAGCCTGAAACAAAAATGATAGTGTAAGACTATCGTATGGAAGAATATACAAAAGATATTGAGAAGCTACCTATTGAAGATGAGCTAGATATAGTGAAATCCCACTTCAAAACTTTCTATGTTAAGGTTGATATACAAAGAGAAAGTTGATAAGCTGGAGCGGATGATTGAAAAGTTATAAAAGATAGTCAAAAACTAGAAATAGGTAGATAAAGCTATCAAAAGTGAAGCAAATAACTGGTAGAGCAAATTCCAAGAGGCTATGAATCTCAAAGATCAAGTAAAGGAGAAAAAAAAGAAAAATGAAGAACAAGCCAAAGAGATTCAAAAATTGAAGCACCAGCTTCAAATTGAAAATGCCAAGTCCTCAAGGTTCTCGAAAGCAGGGCTGAAGAAGATAAGAAAAGAGCTATTGTCCAAATTTTTAGAGAAATGCTCAGAGCTGCAGCCCATAACTGATTGTATAGACAATTCCAGCCATCTACTTCAGAATACCCAAGAAGATCTAGATAAATTCACTCAAGAGCTGCAACCAATGGTGATTCCGATAGAGCAAATATACAAGCTAGTAGATAGCAGGCTCAATGATATTGCTAAACCAATTCCTAATAAGGAATGGAATACTGCTAGATTGGCTACAAAAGTAATAGTGAAGAAGAATAGATTGCTCCAAAATAATTGGTTGTTGTATGATAAAGTGGAGAATACCATTCGATATGTGGTATACATAAATAAAAATATGGTTCATAATGGCTTCAAAGGGTTATGGCTTGAGAATAACACTCTATTATCAAAATAAGAAATAAAAATAATGTAGCCTTGAGCCTCTAATATGAGTCCGAGATTGATGTCTAGGAAGAGCCAATTGATCAAGAGCAGGTTTCACAAATGATAATTGATTTAACCAGACTTCGAGACTTTATGGAAGACTTGGTGAATAAGGGAACTTCTACTAATTATGAAGATACTACTGAGTTGGAGTTCATTCACAAGCAGCTTAAGGAGACTTCCAATCCTTTTGAACCAGTCTGGAAACAAGCCTTGTAGACTCTAAAGCTAATGGTATAGTTGTTTGGTAATGATGCTAAGGAAAAAGATAAAGAGCAAGATTCACCTATTGAAGAAGAAGATCAGCAAGAGGGTGAAGAACCAGATAGGGTGGTTGTGGACCCTAAAGAGGCATAAGCATAGAGTTTTTTTATTTTGAACATTTTTATAGTCATGTAGAAGTGTTGTATTTTTATTTTTTGTTTTACTCTGATACTATCAGAAGACAATAATAAAAGCATGAGGTCAAAAGTTAGAGAATGAATTTTTGTGAAGGTATTCATATCATTTTTGAAGAAGCATTTAAAGGGGAGCATAGCTCTATTTTACTTAAAATTTGAGCAGTTTTGAAAGAGCGATGGATATTTTTGTTTCCAGTATGATCTCAATATAAAAATTTATCCTCTGGGTGAATTCACAAAGTTTTCAAAGGGTAATGGTTGTATATAAATTATTCTATGAAGCATTGCTTGAAGACTAGAATTTTTAACTCCTGATTCCCAATGGATAAGACTCTGAGTTCGATGGATTTATGAGCAAATCCACCCAGGAGGCACCAAAATATAGGCCCAAAATGACCACATAGAAAATTTTGAAAATTTATTCTATTGTATGAAGATACTCCAATACATTGAATATAGAGATTATTTCAAATTGGATCCGCGTAGCATGCCCCAATTCGCTCAAAACTTGGTCCTTTTACGACAAAGTGGTCCACACCGTTTGATACTTAGTGTATTTTAAAGCGGCTTAGCGCAAAGGTCCCAATATGAAATCCAACTGAGTCTAAATGATGTTAGAACCTTTCAAAGTGTAGATTAGTGACATCACTTCATTCGGCACACTCAAGTGACTGTTGAGAATTTCCTATTTCATTGAGTTCCAAGGATATTTTGGAGCAGAATGGCAATGAGCTCCACGTAACTTGGAAAGAAGGTTAAAACATCAAGAAGGATCAAAAGGCAGCGTAATAGCACAAAAGTCATCTTCCATTACTTTTTGAGTGGATTGGCATCACACTCTATTCTGTCAATCCAAGTCAAAGCTAGTGGAGCAAAAATCAAGGAGCAGATTGTAACTTATGTCCTATGCCATGAATGCGAGAAAGGAATAAAGCATTTTTAATACTTATGTGAGAAAATTTATGACGAGCTATATTTCACTTAGCAAGCAATGTATTTTTGTGAGAGCTCCAATCCATTGGCCGAAGATATCCAAGATGATGTCAACATTCCTTTTAGAGTGTATTGGCGACTGGTTCTACCCTATTTTTTTGCATAGCATTGTTGGAATTTAATCACAACCATCCATGAAGTGCATCCATGATGGATATTATGCTAACATTTTTACAAGCACACAATGATGGATTCTTGGTGAATAAAGACCAGTTAGTTTAAGCGGGTAGACAAAGTGTCAGTGGTGCCAAGAACCAATAACCAAGAACCAGGATAGTTAGAGATATGTGGTAGGATGAAGTCCTCAAGAATGATGAGCCGTTCATATCCGATTTCTACTGGCTTGAAGTATAACTACCATCACCAAATTAGTAAGTTGTAGAGTCGAGTTGCCATGGTGTGCGGCATCGAGCAGATTTCCCAGACCTTGCATACGAATGAAATAATGCCAACATAACTTTCTACTAATCTATCATATTCTAAATCCTTGTAATGTCTTTCCCCTATTCTATTTTTTTTTAAACTATATATAGAGGTTGAACCCTCAATTTTTAGGGTCGGCTCTAGAGTGTTTGCTTGCCCTGCTATGTAATATCTTTTGCAAACTAATGGAAGGAGCATTACTCAAATTTTTGACTCAAGATTTGTTGTCTTCAATATATTTCATTAAGAGGTTTGAGCTTTGAATTGCATTTTTGTCAATGATCTTATGGTTAGTTAATTCCATCTGTACTGGATTACTAGTTGTAAAGTAATTGAAATCTATTCATAGCTAGATTTGTGCTATTGAGAAGTTTATTTTTGTGAATTCTGAATACTAATCTATTCTGCTAAATTGGATTTTTAGTATCTTAGATATTAAAATTTCTTTCTTGAAGCACATCTCTATTTTTCTTTTATTGTATGAATATTATTATGTTTTGGGTGTTGCTAATCCTGAGTGTGGGATACTGGAAATAGTTTACTAAAGGTTTTCCCTATGGATGCCTATGTTGTTAGCCCTATCCGACCACTATCAATTCATAATTTCTTAACCCTAAACCCTTTTCTAACCCTATATCTCAAAACCATTATTGAGCTTAATTGAGTCAACATTTTGTTAGTTGACAAGGAACCAACCTACTTTGGAGGTTGGGCTGAAGCAGTTTTTGGTACATCCAATGTTGAGTTATGAGTTGTGACTAGTGGGTGCAAGCATGGCTAGAAAGCTGTAAGATAGATAGTTCATAGTCATTTAATAGGTAGAACCCACATTCTTCAAGCCAAATGACATGACTTTGACTTGATAGCAAAAAGTACCCTATGGAATTATGAATGCAATCTTGGTTTAATCGTCAAATAAAATTTAAATTTGATTATACCATTAAAAATCATCCACTAATAATATCATTTCCATAATTGATAGTAAAATTAAATATCAAAAGAAAAATCATCCTTTAAACATGCCTTAGTAATATCCTAAAAATTGATAAATAAAAAAACAAACATCTATAGAAATTAAACAAATAAAAAATATTTGAAACAATAATATTAACCCTTTTATCAATACAAACACTACCAAATATATATAACAATATACTTTATACGAACATATGTCCACATTCACTTCTTGCCCATAAAGACTTGTATGAAGGTGGCCCAACTTATACTTGCTTGCCCACGAATAGCCATTTTGTTATTTTAGAGAGATGCAGAATCCATAGTACATAGACTTGCACTTCTCCAAGGAATACATTTGCTGAAAACAACTCCTTCCTCCATTCGTCCACATGATTATGAGGGAAAAAGTGGTACTGACGTACGAAGGAAAAAAGTTGTGTTGACATGGATGATACTACAATAATATAAAATGTGTTATTTATTGAAATAAAATTATTATTACAAAAATGATTAACAAATGTTTCTTTGGGTTACAAATGAGGGTCTTCAAAGAATGAAGCTCTTTTTCAATCAAGTTTTATGGCATTCCATGTCTTCTATTGCCACCTTAAAGTGTGGGTGGATTTTTAAATTCTGATAGTTTGATGGACCACTCTTGGTTGTATTCATCTCCAAGAACCCTACATACAACCAACAACAAACTAGTTAGTAGCACATGTTTAAAAAAAATGCATTAATGAAAAGTTAAGGTAATGCATTAAATGAAACTTAAAAATAAGTTAAAAAGCACATTAAAGTATTTTACTCATAATGCATAAGTATATCTTAAATAAATTTCAACAGAGTTTTGGCATATAAGAGCATGTGTATTGCAAATGAGGGTGAGGAGAAGGATATTTATAGGTTTTTGGCAAGGGAAGGGCGAGGTGACAAGGCAATGACTTGCCATTAGGTGGCAAGTGGAAAAATATCAAGGCAAATTTATAGGATTTGCCTAGAGGGTTGTGCATCCTTCAATTTATGGTATTGGATAGGGTGAATTCTCACCTAATCATGTGTCATAATTTTACCTTGTGGAGTGGGGGTCCTTGGGTGGAGAGAAGGAATTTAAAATTGCTTTTTAAATGCACATGAGATGAGGTGGATAGAATTTAAAATTTCTAAAATGCTAGGTGGCTAGGGGATGCACATGTGAAATTTAATGGAATTATTTATGGGAGGTTGACTTTGCATTTTATGTGACTTTTTAGTTCATTCAAAAGAGGGAAAATGGTAGGATGGTTTATGAATTATTTGGTGGAGATTTCTAGAGTATTTCCTAGGGATTTTAGGATTTGTTTTAGACTTAGCCAGTTAAATGTGCTCTTTCTTGGTATTTTGTATGGGGTTTAAAAGAGGGGTTAGGATTTAATTAGATGGTTTAATTAGAAAAATGGAAGGCTAAATAGGGTTCTACAAATTTGGAGGGAAATTAGGGAGGGGAAAGAAGAATTTATGGAGAGCAGAAAGGATATTTTAGGGATTTGGGTGGGATTTAAAAATTTATTTTGGGATTTGCCTTGGGATTTGATTAGAGATTTAGGGGATGATTAGGGATTAATGAGGGATCTAATTAGGGAGTTAGGAGTTAATTAGGATTATGGGAATTCTAAAAGGGGATTTGAGGATTTGGGACATGATTAGAGAAAATGGACTAGGGATTATGGGATAATTGGGGTTTAGGGATTTTAGAGGATGATTTAAGAAATTTGATTAGGTTTTGGGATTTTTAGGAAAATTAAAGGAGAAGTTAAAAAATTTAGGGATTTTAGAAGAACTTAGGGAAATTGAAGATAAAATTGTAAATTTGAGGGTTTTGGGAGGAAATTGGGAAATTATTCAAAATTAATCAAAATGATTTTAAGGCATTAAAAAAATGACATATTTTGGGTGTCTACATTTTTTCCTTTTATTGAGTTGTATGTAAACACAATGTAGTGCAAAAATAGATGACACCATTTGGATTGATGATGGATAGTGATGAATGGATTAGTAATGAAAATGATTTTCTGCTTGAGGAGGACATAATATTACCCCAAATCAAGAGCAATGTAGGATATCCCAATTATGGAATGGATAAATACCCTTGAATCTTTACCTTTAATGGATTGATGAGCTCACTTTGATGTGGTACATTGACCATACATATGGTAGGTGTCTTAACAATGTTACCATTGATTTTAAATGGGCTTATGTGTTGCCACATTGATGTAGCATAGGCGTGTAGAAATCATACAACCATAGGCATGGGATCTACCAAATTAGGGTTTGATTGAATTAGAGTTTTGATTAAAGGAGAGAAGTTTCGTTATTTGCCCTAGTAAAAGGGATTTAATGATAGCCTTAGGCAAATATTCTTGGATACATGCAACTCTAAAATTAGGTGTTTGAGTATTGGACTTGTTTTAGGTAAAATTTTATGGATATTGTCTACCTCCTCAAGCAATGAGTTAATAGAGAGAATAATAGATGACAACGATGAATTGCTTGACAAAAAGTAGAATGGGTGATAAAATAATGAGATGGTCAAAGAGTGAAACATGACATGAAATGGAAAGAGATATTATGGTTGTGTGTGGGTTTTTTTGGATACTTTGAGTGTCCTTATGATGATATGATCATCCTATCTAATTGCATGGATAATTAGTCATTGTAACTGCCATGTGTCTATAGTAGATTACTAGGTACGAGGTTCACTCAAAAGACTAGTAAAGATATTATATAGGGATGATAAAAGGGCATGAAAGTAAAGCTAATATAGAAATTAAAAAGTAAGTCTAGTCTACAAACATGGAAGTAAATCTAATCTATGAACATGGAATTAAATTTATGCTATGCGCAAGAAATTAAATCTATTCTATGAACATGAAAATAAATCTAGTCTATGAAAACATTAAAATTTAAGCTATTAAAGTAGGAAATTGCATGAAAGTAAAGTTATTCTACAAAAAATTAAATTTGTATGATTGATTGAAGGGTGCTAATTGATGATTGATGATGAGTGTACTTGTGGTAATCTTCCCATCCTACTAGATTGTATAGATAACCAATCATTGTAACTGTTGGCATACTAGAGAAGATCGCTACGTATGAGGATCACTCTATGATAGTGATGAAAGGAAAGCTTGTTGAACTTACAATGGCATTGAGAGGTGGGGTGAATCAGTGTAGCTAGTTAAAATATTAAAACTATAATTCTTAATGTTGAAGTAATGCAAACTTAAAAAATAGATATAGCAATTAAAGTAAGAGAGCATCACACAACGCAAGATTTTAATGAGGTTCACCAATGTGGCTACTCCTCAAAAATTGACTGCTTGGACTACCATCTAAATCCAGCCTTAGTAAAGCAATCAATTTTACAACAAATTTACTAGCACCTACTAGAAGGAGCACCAAATCTTGATTTATCTGCACCAATAGAAAGGAGCACCAACCCCTGATTTACCAACACCAATTGGAAGGAGCACCAACCCCTAATTTATCTACACCAACAGAAAGGAGCACCAACTCTAGATGCCAAGCAACAACTTGGACTGTAATTCTAAATCTAAAAATGTTACAGAAAAATACCTTTGCTTCCACAAGACCCTGACTGGTCTAGAACTTACAGTTCGTAAGACACTCGCATCTGCTGTACTGCTACAGCCGAGTTCTGTGATCGACTTAGCCTTCTGCGCTCTCTGCTCTTTGTTCGCTCTTACTACGCACTTAGCTTGATTTTGACATGACTCACTCACTCTGCACACTCCAATCAAATTTTGCTCTCTACGTATTATCACCGAACGTCACACTTCACAACACCCTTAACTCATCAAACCAACATTCCTTTTATAATCACATTTTCATGATCAAAAACTTGATTCTTCGTCGGCTGTAACCCTAATCTTAGTCGGCTGCAAAAACCCTAGACTTCGTCGACTGCAAGCCCTAATCTTCGTCGGCCAATATTTGACTTTGTCGACTTCACTTCCTCTGTAACTCTTTTGTAGATTTTTCCACGAAAAAAACATGTCACGATATCGCGACACTTTTGCCTCCGTACGCTTTCTTTTGGCTTTTGTCGCAATATCACGACACTTCTATCTTCAAAGTCTTCTATTCTGCATTTGTCATGAAATTGCGATGCTTCTCCCTTTGTAGCCTCTAACTTTCTTTCTGTCGTGATATCACGACACTTCTGTATTTGAAGCCTTTGTCTTTCTTTCTGTCATGATATCGTGACACTTCTGCCTTCATAGACTTCGTCTTTGCTTTTGTCGTGAAATAGCAATATTTCAATATTCATTGCCTTCCTCTCTACTTTTGTCACGAAATCACGACACTTCTCCTATTGAAGACCTACTTTCTATTTTTTTCATGAAATCATGACACTTCTGCTTTCGTCTGCTTTCTTTTCTGCCTGTCACAAAATTGCGATACTTTCTGCATCCGTACACTTTCCCTTCATCCTGTCGTGAAATCATGACACTTCTTATTTCGAACACTTTCTTTTACTGCATGTCACGAAATCATGACAGTTCTCACTTGGAGTTTTACAGCATGTCACAAAATTGCGATAGTTCTCATTTTACTTTCTCTCTCCTTGAACTTGTCGCAAAATTGCGATAGTTCACACTTCAGACTCTCCCTTCTGCAGCATATCACGAAATCGTGAAACTTTTTCTTTTGGACTCTTTCTCCTGTAACATGTCACAAAATCATGACACTTTTCCGTCCGTACAACCTTCCTTGCAATATGTCACAAAATCATGACACTTTTCCTTCTCTGCCTTCCTGCTCTCGTCAAGTCATGAAAATGCGACATGTCACGAAATCGCGACACTTTTCCTTCTATGCCTTCCTGCTCTCGTCAAGTCACAAAAATGCAACATGTCATGAAATCGTGACACTTTTCCTTCTATGCCTTCCTGCTCTCGTCAAGTCGCAAAAATGTGACATGTCGTGAAATCGCGACAGTTTTCTCTACTATTTCTCTCTCCTCCAGTATGTCGCGAAATCGCGATAGAAAACATGTCGCGATATCGCGACAGTTTTCTTACTTGTATTTTTCTTGATCTTTTTGCAAAAGGCCCACTATGGTCTTCTTGGAAACTCACTGTCCATACTCTGACTAACCTTAGAACTCCTGTCCTCTACACCTGAATGGCTTTTGAATTGCCTTTCCACTGCATCATTAGATCTAACTGACTGTGTTGACAACAATGACAATACTCTTGCTGCACCTTGCTCAACAATCTCCCCCTTTGGAATTGTTGGCAACACATGTGTAATTTCCTGTAATTCTTCTCCCCCTTTGTCAATAATACCAAAGGGATACTACAGACTCCCCCTGAGTCCATGCACAACATTCTTAGGCACAATTTGTTGCACTTAGCACAAATTATGATTATGAGCAACAGAATAATCAAATACTCAAATGCTCCCCTTGATAAAGTGATCCCTATAGCTAGTCAATTATTGGAAAGTGGGACCACTCCCAATTTGTTTTGAAGATACTCAAACACTTCCTTGAGCAATGGTTTTTTGAAAATATTTGCTACTTGTTCTGTAGTTGGAACAAAATCCAGCTTAACCTCACCTTCAACAACTTTCTCTTTTAAAAAATGATATCTGATAGCAATGTGTTTTGTCCGTGAATGCATTACTGGATTCTTAGAGATGTTAATTGCACTGGTGTTGTCACACTTAACTGATATTGGCTCACTGAAGTTAATACCAAGATCTTTTAGAGTTTGTTTCATCCATAAAACCTGTGTACAACATGTTGTTGTTGCAATATATTCTACCTCTATTGTTGATAAAGAAACTAACTCTTATTTCTTACTGTGCCACGTGACCAACCTGTCTCCAAGATAGAATGCACCTCCACTAGTACTCTTTCTATCATCGACACATCCTACCCAATCTGCATCTGAAAAAGAAATGAGAGTGAAGTCCTTGCCTTTCGGATACCATAACCCATACTCCATAGTACCCTTGAGGTACCGAAAAATCCTCTTTACCATTGTCACGTGAGTCTCCTTGGGATTAGCCTAAAAATGAGTGACCATACAAACTTCCTGCAAAATATCTAGTCTGGTAGCTGTCAGGTACAGTAAGCTCCCAATCATAGATATGTATGTGGTTTGATCAACAAGTGGAGATTTGTCATCCTTGCTCAACTTGTAGCCTATCATCATGGGAGTGCTCACTGGCTTACAATCCTCCATTGTGAACCTTTTTAACATCTCTTTCACATATTTGATTTGGGAAATAAATATGCCCTTCTCATTATGATTAACTTGTAACCCAAGAAAGTAAGACAGTTCACCAATCCTAGACATTTCAAATTCTTTTTGCATATTATCTGCTAAGTCTCTGCAAGACTCATCTTTGCTGCTGCAAAATATGATATCATCTACATATACAACAAGAACAATAAGATGTCCATTTTTTGTTTTGACATACAAATTGTTGTCTACCATACCTTTTTTAAACCCTTGATGAGTGAGATAGTTGTCTAGCCTTGCATACCAGGCTCGGGATGCCTGTTTTAATCCATATAAAGCTTTATTCAATTTGTAAACCAAGTTGGGATCATCACCAAGTTGAAAACCATCTGGCTGCTCAATATAAACCTCTTCTTCAAGTTTCCCATTTAGAAAAGCTGATTTTACATCCATCTGATAAACTTTGAAGTTCTTGTAAACTACTAAGGCCAAAAACATTCTAATTGCCTCAAGTCTTGCTACGAGTGCAAAAGTTTCCTCAAAATCAATACCTTCTACTTGAGCATAACCTTTACATACCAATATTGCTTTATTGTCGATTACCTGTCCGTCTTCATTCAGTTTGTTTCGAAAAATCCATTTAGTATCGATTACATTCTTGTTTGCAGGTCTAGGTACCAACTCCCAAGTTTTATTTTTCTCAATCTGATCTAATTCTTCATTTATAGTCTTCATCCAACTTTCATATTTGCTTGATTCATCAATATTTTTGGGCTCAATACTGGATAAAAGAGAGTAATTACTTACTGCTTTTCTTCTTGTTTGCACACCAGCTGTGGGGTCTCCAATTATTTGCTCTCTAGGATGGTTTTTCTGCCAGCTGCTTGTTTTGAATTTCTTATTTTCTTCTTCTTTTGAATCATAATTTAAATCATCCAAGACATTCTTTTGATTCTATTCAGTTTTGTCTTCCTCATCTCCTTCAAAAACTTCTTCATAAATTGGGTAGTTTTCTTCATTGCTAACTACCCTTTCCCTACCTTCATCAAATGTAACACTGGCACTGTCCACAATTTTCCTTAGCTTTTTGTTGTAGCATTTGTAGGCTTTGCTTGATGGTGAATAGCCAACAAAAATACCTTCATCTACTCTATCTTCAAATTTACCAAGATTATCTTTAGTTCTTTTGATGAAACGCTAACAGCCAAAAACTCTGAGATGTTTTGTTATTGCCTTTTTGCAGAACCACAACTCATAAGGATATTTTTTTTCATGTGTTCTCAGCATGTACCTATTTTGAATGTACACAGTAGTATGGACTGCTTCTTTCCAAAATATGTCTGCTACTCTGCTCTCAGTCAACATAGTCCGGGCCATTTCCTTTACTGTCCTATTTTTTCTTTCTACCACACCATTTTGCTGAGGTGTCCTGGCTGCTAAAAACTGTCTCCTAATGCCATATTTATCACAATACTCTATAAACTCAGCTGAAATGAATTCTCCTCCTCTATCTGATCTTAAGTTTTTGATCCTCTTTCCTGTTTCATTCTCAACGTGGTGTTTTAAAGACTTGAACATTTCAAAGGCTTCTATTTTTTGCTTCAAGAAGTATACCCATGTCATTCTGGAATAGTCATCAATACATAGCATAAAGTATTTATCTCCATTTATGCTTTGCGTTCTCATAGGTCCACATAAATCAGTATGTATTAGTTCCAATGGTTTGCTTGTATTGTACTCTTTTGCTTTGAATGTGACTCTAGTTTGCTTCCCCTTATGACATGAGGCACAAATGCTATTTGAAGGTTTGCTGATAGTGGGAATATCTCTTACTGCCCCTTTTGAGCTGATTTTAACTAGATTATCAAAACTGATATGACCGAGCCTCTTATGCCATAGCCAATTTTGTTCTTCTTGATCGATGAAACAGGCTCCCTCTGAATTCTCTGAAAGCGTGTACAGGTTGCCAGCAGTCCTTGACCCAGTTGCTATCAGTTTTCCACTGTTTGTTTTTCTAACTTCACAGCCTGCTTCTTAAAAACTACTTCATGTCTTTTGTCATAGATTTGACTGACACTCAACAGGTTATGTTTTAGACCATCCATGAACAACACTTCTTCTGACTTGATTTTTCTGTTAATAATCTTAACTGAACCTTTCCCTACTATCTGAGCTCCATCATTATTCCCGAATTTTACTGAACCACCTTCATATTTCTAAAAAAATTCAAATTTTTGTTTATCACCTATCATATGACTTGAGCATCCACTGTCAAGTATCCATGGTATATGTTTATTCTGTGCTTTGAAAGTTGTTTGCACTATCAAGGATTCCTTAAGCTGCTCTTTCTGTTTCCATTCTGTTTTGACTACCGTATTGGGCTCTAATTTTGATTTTCCTTTCTCAGTATCTCGTGCATGTTTTTCAAGAAGTTTTCTATTTAGTTTTGACCTATTTTATTGGAATTTTCTTTCCTAAAAGTGATTTGAAGTAAAATTACTTCGACAATTTCTTGCAATGTGTCCAAAATTATGACAGTTAAAGCATTCTACTGAATAATTCATCAGAGGTGAAAAAGCATTTCTACTTGTGAATTTTCTTGGACCTACATTATATTTGCAGTCTGCAATCTTATGACCATAACCATTGCATTTAAAATAGAAACCAGAAAAAGGATAATTGAACCTGGGTGATGATCTTTGCCATGCTGTTGTAGGGGCCATGAATCTTCTCTTTCTTTGATGCGTGACCTTGGTGAATCCATCATTATCAATATTATTTTTGTGCATGGCATTAACGTCATGAGTCGTTTTACCTTTATCAACCTGTTTCTTATCTTCAATTTTTATGGGTTCTACATTGCTGGCCTTAGAACCATTTGAAGATTCTCCTTCGACGAAGCCCAGACCAAATTTGGTGCCTACAGGTCTTTGGTCATTTAAAATATTATCCAATTTCATAGAGCTTTCTTCGTGTTTGTGATAAAAGCTAATTTTATGCTCCAACTCTGCTATCTGCATCTGAAAGCTAACATTATCTTCTTCTAGTTTGCAGCAGACATCTATCTTCATGGTAATTTGAATTTCAAACTCTTTGGTTATCTTCTTGTATTCTTCTATTTTTACTTTCAAACTAGTTATGATGTCGTTTGCATCCTCAAGCCTCTTTGAAAGTTTCTTATTCTTTTTCTTATCTATTTTCCATTCTGCAAGCACAGAGGTCAACTCACCTTTCTAGATCAACCTCAGTGTCATACTTTTTACCACAAACCTCACAAATTACTCCTGCTTTTTTTTATTCTTCTTCTTCAAAAGCCATGAAAAGAGC
>JAQPPZ010003756.1:0-104380 GCA_028583015.1 Wollemia nobilis
CAAGTTTCAATATATTCCAAAACAAAAAAATGACAAAAATAGATGACAAAATTAAGACAGGAATATTTATTAGCTATTACAATGAATCTACATAATACAAAATAATAGATCCCCATACAAAAAAGATAAACATAAGCACAGATGTAGTTTTTGATAAAAATAAAAATAAATACTAGAAAATAAAATAATTATGCAAAAGTCTTTCTAAATTTCTTAGAGGAATATGTAACAAATGAAGAAACAAGATCAGAATCTCGAGAAGAAGAAAATAAAAAAGTACATACTAAACCCGAATAAAATTTATAAAAAATCGTACCAATTAAATGCCAAATATATTAGAAAAAATACACTACTCCATTAACAAAAAGTGAAAGAAATCTGAAAATCCGCATTAATTTAAAAAATCAGTTTTATTCTTTAAAAGCAAAACACTAATTACCTGTGTCACATAAAATAATTTTATCTTTAAAAGAAGCCTTTCTGAACACATCTTTACCAAAAATAAAAAAATCAAAGAAAGAATCTGGACAACGCCCGGCCCTGGAATTCTCAGGTTGAGCCGAAAACTGTTACAATACCTTATCTTTATTCACAAAAATCATTCATATTGAGGGCGAAGATTATTATATATTGATTAATCTTCATTATCATTTGATTATATTAAATATAAAAATTACAATAAAAATAGGAGATGGAGAAACATAGTTAAAATCCAGGTTATTCTCACAATCTAAACCCTAAACAGATAACAAAATCAAAATGTGAGAACAACCAAAAATCAAAATTTAAATCCCAAAACCAAATACAAAACCAACGTATTAATAATATTATATCCCCATCTATTCGTAGGTACCCTATCAACCATCAAAGTCAAACCAACACCAGCACCACCTCCTTCTTTTCACACCACCAGCAGCAACACTTCCTTCTTTTCACTGGTCACCACACTCCATGGGCTCGAAACCCAGCCGCGAGTTGTCCAGGTCATACAGGATGTGAAAGTTCTGCTGTAGGATGTTCCCAATGATCGAAGTCGAGTCTTCACTCTTCTGCACCACCAGGCACACCACGCTCTCGCTAAACGGGATGAAGTAATTCTCCTGCGGGAATTTGCACACGGCGCCGTCGCCAAAGTGGATGCTGAATTCTGGCAGCTTCAAGTCCGCCACTCCAGAAACGTTGTAGCAGAGCTCCAGCGACAAGAACTCCAAGAGCTCCACACTTACTTTCGAGTACTCGATCTCGGCCTCGAACGCCGCCTTGATCCGATCGTAGGCGGGCTGCGCCAGCTGCGTGCTAGTGGTGCCGGAATCGATAAACACCCCGCCAATGGCCATGTTCACACGCTTGCCGCCCACGGCGAGGGACGAGACGTTGAGGTAGTAATACGCGACTTCTACGCCGGAGATGAACGCCGTCTACTGGAGGCGGCGGTCGGCGGGGTGGAGGCGGTGGTCCTCGCCGAAGATGAGCGTGCTGGGGAGAGATGGTTTCCTGAGGTGGTCCACGAGGCAGTAGGAGAACTTGTAGCCGTAGTAGCGGGGGAGCTGGGAGGCGAAGGACAGCGGGCCGCGGCCCAGGCCAAGGAGACCGCCGGAGACATTAAAGAGGCCCCGGTTCGTGTGGCCACAGCCGAACACCACGCCGACCACCGGTACCGGCGCCGCGGAGCCCCCGTTGAGCGTGAACGTCTCGAAGGCCAGCTCTCCCGTGGTGTAGGAGCCGTCTAAGTACGATGTGAAGTACTGACGCTGCCAGGTATTGGTGCTGTCACTAGCAGCAATGATGTGCTCCGGCAAGCTGGCGAGGGAGCATTCCGTGGCTGAGCTCGGGACGGGCCAGTAGGAGGAGGAGAGCGAGGCGTCGTAGAGCGGCTCTTTCTGTTCGTATCAGTCCTGGCGGGAGCAGGAGAGGCACTGCACCCAGGTGAGGTCGCTGCCCGTGTCCAGGTTGAGCTGGAACTGTTGTGGCGGCGTCCCAATGAACATGTCCACGAAGTACTCCCCCATCGTCACGCCAGACTCCACGTCGGACTCCACGTGGGCCTCCAGCGACGCCGACGGGGCTGTGGCGGGTCTGGACTCGGCGAGGCGCTGGCGTAAGGTGCGGACCCGTGATCGACTCCGGTCGAGAGAGTAGAGCAAGAGGGTCTTCCTGCTTTTCTCGCGGTTCTCCTCCTTCTGGTCGCGATGGATAAGATGGACTCGAACGGAGGAGGAGATTTTCGGCTTTAAATGTGGCTTCTTGTGGTCGTAATGCGCCGCATTGGCAGAAATCGGAAGTACCACCAACGCCACACAAGCTATCGCGAGCAACGCAATAAGAATACCTTTATCGCCCATCTTTCGATCTACGCGTGCTCAACCTCGACCACCTCAATATTTATATGAAAATCATTGATTATGAGCACACAAACAACCAGAGATGCTCACAAAATCACAAAGAGACTGATCAAATCACAGAATGAGCTACATTGAATAGACGAGCAATAGGAAAAAAAAAAAAAAACCTATTAGGCTAAGTGCATATTAGACGAGCAATATTTATAGCCCAAACAAAAAAGAAGAGACCCTTGACCGCCGTGGGGAGGACGGCTTATTTGGTAAACATCACAGCGGGAGAACGGCTTATTTGGTAAACATCACAGCCTTTCAATTGGAACGTGAACGTGGGAAGGACGGCTTATTTGGTGACAGACAAGCATCACAGTCTTTCAATTAAAAATTTAGTTAACTGTTTATTGTGTTTCTCTACCATATAGTCATCTCAAGAGATTAAAAATTTGGTGACGAACATTGAACGTGAACGTGGGGAGGACACCATATTTTCAAACAATAATTGCACGAGAAAAGAAAGTGTCATCTTTTCCTTATCTTCTCCTCCCTCCCTCAATTACACTCTTTCTCCACCTTTCTTCTCCTTTTCCAACCCTCAATTACATTCTCTTCTTTTATCTTTCTTCTTCTCCTTCTCTTTTTGTGACAACGAATTTAATTCATTTTTTCTGGATAATAAGGGATTGTATTCGGGTCCCACCCTTGATAAATTATATTTCTTTTCTTTAAAGCTTGAGAGTTTATAAATAGATGCACTTCTCATCTCAATTGAGATGCTATAGCTAGAACCCTACATCATTAAAAATTACATCTCTTTTCTTTAAAGTTTGAGAGTTTACAAATAGATACACTTCTCATCTCAATTGAGATGCTATAGCTAGAAACCTACATCATTTTACATAAAATATCTGAATTTTTTATTTTCATTTTTTTTTTATATTTTCAAATTTTTGTATAAATACAATTACTCCAAAATTTAACATTTTTCTTGACATTTTCCTATAGCATCCTTCACAATGCCAAAACTTCACCTCTATTATCTATGACTTGCATCTTAATAGAGTAATATTTCCAAAACATTGCACTATCATAGTTTGCTTTACCAAATTTGAATTGTTAGTTTCCTTCCTTTCTAAAGTCATAGCCCTTCATTGCTCTTCCCATCGAACCCTAGTTGGCAAATATTTGCAATTTCATTTTTTGCAACTTGAAAAATCTTCACTTCACTTGTTTTGAATGGTTGACTTCATAGGATCATATCTCTCTCAATATTGGTGGTCAGATTATTACATATGACCACTCATTTTAAATCTATTCAAATTTTGTACAAGTTGGTCCAAGAATTAGTTGAATCGGATAACTTTTCACAAAGATATGGCTCCTAAAAGATAAGATATTTTTTAGGAAAAAACCCTAATCCTTTGCACTTTGCCCTTGTTTTGAATGCACATTATCATATCTCCCTCAATATTGCTCAGATGTTTGCATGTGACCACTCATTTTAAAGATATTTATATTTTGTATAAGGTGGTCCAAGAATCAGGTGAATCGGATAACTCTTCACAAAGATACAACTCCTAAAAGAAGAGCTATTTTTTAGGAAAAACCCTAATCCTTTGCACTTTGTAATTTTGTTTTTCTCATTCTAAGCAGCCTTCCACGCTCCTTCAGTATTCCCAACCTTCCACTCAGCATCCCAACCTTCTGTTGTAGCTCCTTCAACTAGCCCAGCCTTCCACACTCCTTTAGCCTTATCAGCCTTTCATGTTCCTTTAGCCATCCCAGCCTTCCACCCAACATCCCAACCTTTCGTTGTAGCTCCTTCAACCAACCCAGCCTTCCATGCTCCTTTAGCCTTGACACTCCAAAGATCAACTCATCATTTAGCCTTCCACGCTCCTTTAACCTCTAGCCTTCCATGCTCCTTCAACCTCCAACCTTCCACACTCCTTCAACCTTCAGATTTGTTGATTGTTAAAGCACCAAACCATTTATTAGACCCCTTAGGGGAATCCAACTCATTTATCTTTCCACTATTATTTATTTATTAATATTATCCATAAAAGCAAGTGGTCATCTCCTCTCTTGTCGCTCTCTTTGCGGCATCAAGTAATACCAATCCCGATGATACAAGGAAGCCATATTTTAATATTTGAACATCTCATTAATGTGAACTTTCCTAAATATAAAACACAATAAATGTGCACTTTCCATGCACTTTCCCAATTACAAAATGTAATTAATATAATTAATGTATATTTTTGATGCACTTTCCTAAGTACAAAAATACAATTAATATGCACTTTCTAAAATACAAAATGCAAAACCCTAACCATATTAAGTTAAATGCATTTTATCATTTTAACATCTTCTACAATATGCAATTAATACCATTAATGTGCACTTTTTATGCACATTCTTAAATACAAAATGAAAAAACCTATGTGGACTTTCCTAAATACAAAATGGTAAAACTAGACTTTCCTAAATGCAAAATGGTAAAACCATAACCCTATATATAGACTTTCCTAAATACAAAATGGAAAAACCTTAACCCTATATGTGCACTTCCCTAAATACAAAATGGTAAAACCATAACTCAAGGTTGTTTTGCTAAGAAGTGGGCTTAAAAAGGTATTATTACTTTTGATGATATCATGGATAATGGTGCTCTAAAATCATGGCAGTCTCTTAGTTCTTAGTATGATATTCCTCTATCTTAGTGGAGAACATATTATTTACTAAGAGATTCTATCAGAAAATCTAAGCCTGTTATTATATATGATAAGCATAATTGTTTTGACAAGTTTAGGTGGAAAGATGGTACAAAATTTAGCAAATTTAAACCTAAATTACTTTATAATCTGGTTATGGATAATAATGATATCATTATTCATATCATAAACAGTTGGCATCTAGATGTTAGCACTATGTTTGGGTAAAACATGTTGAAGACTATCTGGTTCAGTATTTTACAGCCTAAAAAGAGTTATTTTCGATGGCTTTTTTTGCTTTAAAGACTTCCTATATCTAGAGATCCGAAGGATATTACATTATGTTCTATCTGCAAGGTTCCTGAATTCACTCAGCATATATTTTTTGAATGTTTTTTTGCTAAAGAAATATGTCATATTTTTTTCTACGATACTTTAGGCTAGAATTATAATCTTGATATGGTTAAACAACATGTTATTTTTGGTTTTATTCCGCATATGGGCAATTTTTATAACATATTTTGGCTTTTACTTTTTACTCAGATTCTAGGGTTTTTATGAATAGCCAGAAACAAGGATATTTTCCAGGCGGATCAAAGATTTCTTACTGGGTCTCTTAGGAGACTCACAATTTTCAAAATTTCTATACAGGTTTCCAAGAGCATGTTGTATTACAAGGACAAGTTCAAGAAGCTTCTCATGAGTTATCAGGTTCAGGATGATAGTAGGCACATTTCAGATTCTAGACAGTTTGGTTATAAGTACTTTATGTTATTCTAGCATTGTATAAATAGCTTTAAGTATAAGTTTTTTGAGTTGTATTATTGTAATGATCAAAGATATATGATGTAGTCTTAGTCTATTATAGGCAGTTCTAGTTTCTTTCCAACTAATTCTAGTTTATATACTATGTCTTTAAGCTAATTTTGTATCTTTCCTTTTATATTAATACAAGTTTACGATCAATATGTAAACTTTCCCAAATACAAAATGAAAAAACCTTAAACCTTAACCTATATGTAAACTTCCCTAAATACAAAATGGTAAAACCATAACCCTATATGTAGACTTTCCTAAATACAAAATGGAAAAACCATAACCTTATTTAATATGCACTCTCCACTTTCCGCGAATTTGCCTAAATACAAACTTTCCCCGTGGTGAATACAAACTTTCCCCCTAAAAAAACTATAATTTTTTTTGGTTATACAGATGAATTGGTTACAATCATAATTTTTAGCAACTGTCACACTTGGTAAGGTTGGCAAGGTTCAAACTATCAGCGAAGGCTTCCAACACATCCACCGTCTCGTTAATGGTAATCCGGTGTGAGATGGGGATTGTTGGACGCACAGCGTTCGCACCGTGGTAACCTGGTGTGAGATGGGGACCGCCGGATGCACAGGGTTTGCACCGTCTTCATCAGTATGTTCAACACGTGGTATGAAGGGGACCGCTGAACAAGCAGAAAACATATCGCCATCATCAGTCAGGTGCAACACGCAGAGGAGTCGGATCCGTCAGTCTGGTTCAACACGTGGCATGAAGGGGACCACTGGACAAATAAAAACCAAATCGCCGCCATCAATCAATTGCAACAAGCAGAAAGGAGTCGGATCAAGCTATATTAACTTTCCTTGAATTTTCCTAAATACAAACTTTCCCCGTGGTGTAAATGGAAAAAACCATAACCTTATTTAATATGCACTTTCCGTGCATTTTCCTATTTAATATGCACTTTCCGTGCATTTTCCTAAATGCAAACTTCTCCTCGTGATGGCCTACGACTGCACCAATCAAGCGGTGCACCCTTTCCTCCTGGCCGCGCGGGCGCGGAGGATAGCCTGATCAACATATGGTGTTACTTTAATAGGTGGCCTTCGCCCTATTAAAGCCTGGTTCGGAGCCGTCTCCCAATGAATGTGAGACAAGGAGGAGGCCCGAACAGAAAAATTTGAACGCTACCTATGCAACCTTTTCCCACCGAAATCGCCACGTGTCCAAAGGTGACTGGACGTCGTCGACTTCCACTATGGAGGAACCACGTGGCATTCTGAGATGGGAGGGAATAAAACCTTAGGAATTGTTTGATTTTTCGCCTGCGTTCGTCTGCGAGGGGAAAATGCCCTATTTTTCTATGGGCACTTCTGCAGACGGCCGGCTCTGGATGCTCCGCCTGTGTCAGGGACAGCCACCGGCCTGGGGCGGCGTCCTGCGCCGGGTGCTCGCCTGTTCTCAAAGGCGCTGAGGCCGCGTAACAATATAATACTATTGCCATGAATTTTATGTGTATAATACGCTGCAACCATATAATGGTCTAATAGTTTAATAATTATATATGTATTTTAAAATATAAATTTAGTTTTTTATTTTTTTTATTTAAAAGCAATAAAACATTTTGAAATATTGTTTTTTAAAGTTATATGTAGTTTTTATTGAGGATCATTCTCATTAAAATATTATATTAGTTTTTGTTTTTTTTATTATATAGGAGAGTTGGTAACAACCACTATTTTTAGTAATTAGCCATCACAGGGTTCAAACCAAAGGGACAACCACCAAAACTATCCGTCTCGTTGAGGTTAACCGACGTGAGATGGGGACCACTGTTGCTTCGGGATTCGTACCGTCATCGTCAGTCTGGCATGCACTTAGAGGATTCAAAACAGACTACTACCTTTAGCACAAAGTCGGAATGCTTGTGAGGTTTGAACCTAGGTCTCCTCTTCGAGAGTGCCCAAAGTCTTACCAATCCACCTAGCCCTCACAGACTACATTAGTTGCAACATGTATTTTTAACACACTTTTTTTTTTTTTTCTTTTTTCTCTTAATTATATTCTTCAACTTTCTACAATCAGTTCCTTGACATCATTTTGATTAATACATTAAATCTCACTTGGCCACTTTCTTTCTAAATTTGAATTTCACAAGGATGAAGATCAACACCACAGTTCGTTCATTTATCTACTACTCGATTTCCTTCTCTATAAATATGCTCACACTACAAGGGGAGATTGCCTCTAGTAATAGATGTTGAACATCAACAGTAATATTATTTTTTATCTATTCTCCACATCCATTTTTGTTAATAGCATTGATGATAATTTGTGAGTCTCATTTAATTGAAATATATTTCCATATTTTTTCTAGTGCAATTTTAATCCTAGTAAGAAGTACCCTAGTATCTCCATAGTTGTTAGTTGAAGTTTCATATGATTTTGAATAAGTGAGGAAAATTTTGCCTTTACCATTTTTAAAAACACCACCTCCACCAGCTTTTCTTGGATTTCCTATAAAAGAACCATCAAAATTAATTTTTATAAATCCAATTTTTGGACAATTTTATTTTACCATAGATCAAAGTAGATCATTTGTTTTAATTCCATTGTTGCAAATGACTCTTCCATGTATGTTCAAATCATGTAGACAAGTTATTAGAACCTCTTTTATGCAGTTGAGACTTCTCATGATGGGCACCATATTTGTAGACATTTTGCAAGAGAGCCAATAATACGGTTCTAAAATTATGTATGATTTTGAGATTTATTTTTAAAATTTTTGGGAAAGAGAGGCAATAATACAATTCCAAACTTAAGTATGATTTTGAGATTTTTTTTTTTAAATTTTGTTATTCATTTCAAGCCATAAATTCCAAAAAATAATGGTAGGCCCAATCCTAGCAAGAACACATAATGCTTTAGCTTTAAAATAATTAATCCAAAATTTTATCAACTCTCTTAATGTTGATGTAGCTACCCAATATAATTTCATATTTTTTTAAAAATAACCCCAAATGGCGTGAGCAATGAACAATGAAGAAGTAAATGGTTATATGTTTCTAAATCCCTCTCAAACAAGGCACATTTGTAGGGTCCATAATATACTCTTCTTTGTAGACTCTCTCCTGTAAGAATCTTACGTTGAACTACTAACCAAAGAAATGTTGATGGCTTATGGAGAGCCTCTAATGACCAAATGTTCTTCCAAGAAAAATATTTTGGAGAAGAAAAATTTGATTGTTCTAAATCCTCATATCCCAACTTGATCGAGTATCCACCATCCTTTGATAAATTTAAAACCAACTCATCCTTTCGTACAAAAATTGACAAATAAAACTCTTGAAGCATTTTTTGAGGTTCATCTGCAATTTGTTTATGTTTCTCTCCTTCAAACAAGTTACTAAAATAAATCCATGATTTGGAGTTTTTGCTCTTAATAATATAGTCTCTGATCTTTGGACCTTTACATGCTAGGTATGTTTGAGCCAATGATTACCATTTTGAGTCGGAGATAAGATGATAAGGCTTCAACCAAGCATCAAACCAAAAATTTGCATAACTCCCCTCATTAAATAACCATCTAATATATTTCTTTATCAATTGCAAACTCTCTGATATGAAGTTCCATATGTTTATTTATCAATTGCAAACTCTCTTATATGAAGTTCCATATGTTTATTTATCAATTGCAAACTCTCTGATTCCATGTCAATGATCTTTTCAGTAGAGTTCTTTTTATAAATAATTTTATCGCATCAAGATAACCTATATATTTTGAAGTAATATTTTTATATTTTGAAGTAATATTTTTCTCAATTCTTTCCTTGGTCTTTAAATAATCTCCATCCAAGCTTTGCTCCTA
This sequence comes from Wollemia nobilis, assembly GCA_028583015.1. Lineage (NCBI taxonomy): Eukaryota > Viridiplantae > Streptophyta > Pinopsida > Araucariales > Araucariaceae > Wollemia > Wollemia nobilis. The sequence goes on from JAQPPZ010003756.1 coordinate 9,693, forward strand.
ATGCCAGATTATAATTCTACAATTTCGCAAGCCTATTCCAATATTCTTTCCTTTGCAAACCTTACCCCACTTACAAAGAGGAAACCTAAATTTTTCCTCACAACCTTTCCATAGAAAATCTCTTTGAATTTTATCAATTTTTGTTGCTATACATATTGCCAGTCTTGAAAGTGACATCATATAAATAGAAATGGATTGCAATGTAGTCTTTATGAGTTGTAGCCTTCCTGCCATGGTTAAGAACTTGCCATGGTTAAGAACTTACCTTTCCAACCTGCCAAGCAAGCTTTCATTCTATATAAAAAAAATCCAAAGCTCCTTTTTATTTCCTTTATTAGACAAAGAAATACCTAAGTAGGTTGATGGAAATTTTTTAATTTTAAACCCTAAAATATTCACAATAATTTACTATAAATATAGGGCAGTATTAATGAAAAAATCCTAAATTTTGTAGTATTTACCAACTGTTTAGAAGTCTTCTCATAGCATGTATGATAATATTGATTTAAACTCCATGTAGTATTTACCAACTGTTTAGAAGTCTTCTCATAACATGCATAATAATATTGATTTAAACTCTATAACTTTGGATGACCAAAAAAAAAAAACATCAATAAATTGAAAATGAGATTAAAAAAATCTTTTTTTTTAAAACTTAAACACCCTTAATTTTTCCTTCTAATTTTACCTTTAAGAATTCTCTACCTAGTGTTTCTGCCACAATAATGAATAGATAAGGTGAAAAATGATCACTTTGAGGTCGTCTTTGATGTACCGCAGCATGGTGGGTCCCCGCAGCAACGTCCCGCGGAGGGCCACGACCGCCCTAGGTGCCTTCCAGGACCGCACCACAATGAACTCCGATACCGCCGCCGACCTGTCCCACTCCAGCGTGGCTCCGAAGATGGAGCCGTCCCGCTTGTCCACCAGCACCTCCGCCACTTTGTATTTGAAGCGGGACTGTGGCGGGTCTGGACTTGGCGAGGCGCTGGTGGAAGGTGCGGACTCGTGATCGATCCCGGTCGAGAGACACGAGCAAGAGGGTCTTCCTGCTTTTGTCGCGGTTCTCCTCCTTTTGGTCGTGATGGAAAATCTGGACTCGAATGGAGGAGGAGTTTTTCGGCTTTGAAACTGGCTTCTTGCGGTTGTGATTCGCCGCGAACTGATCGCAGCCGTCTCCCAGTATGCAATTCGGGTCATCCGGCAGCCGAATCCCTCGGAGATCCGTGCCGGTCTGATTAATCAGGGAATCCGCATTGGCAGAAATCGAAAATACCACCACCGCCACCCAAGCTATCGCGAGCAACGCAATATGGATACCTTGCCCATCTAAAGATCCGCACTTGCTCAACGTCCAAAATCTCAATATTGTTATGAAAACAACGTCGCGGGTTCGAATTCCGCAGACCCACTGCTAGGAAACGCTGCCTCCGTTAAACACAATGCAGAAAAAGCATGGTCTTAAACAAAAAAAACAATGGACTGGATGGACATCCAATGCTGAAAGTGATCTACCCGCCATTGATTTCCATCTCTGCACAGTGAATAGACAACCGATATAGAAAATCATATGAGCACACAAACAACCAGAGATGCTCACAAAATCACAGAATGAACAACAGTTTAATGAGTCCCAAAGGAAAGTGGAATAATCAAAGGAATAATCAAAGGTACAGGCATGAGGGGACCAAAGCCAAATTCTTCCCTGGTAAGATTGACATGCATTTTGCTCACCTATTGATACCACTGCAAGACGTTAGATACAAAGTTGAAAGATGCAATTATGAGCCATAAATTTTCTATAACATTATGAAGATTGAAATATTGTACTGCAAGATACAACCAACCATCAAGATCTTTTCCATCAAATTTTGAAAAATCTAACTCGGAATATTTGTGTTATTGTTATTGTAATGGTTGTTATATCTCCTCCTTTCTTGATTACTCGAGCTCTCTCCCTTATGTTCAAAATTTCTGATCAACCTAACTATATGTATAAGTGCCACCCATTAGACTAGTCACTATTGCATCAATTATGTCATTAACTACATATTTTAGGTCTTTCTACTCCCCTACACATATTTACAAATCCATGTAGTTGTTGGTTGTCAAATTCCATTTTAGTATGGTATTAACTAATATCACTTTACAATTGGTTCATTTGATCAGTGATTTGTTTATCAAGTGACATAACTAGTTGCTTACCCAATTGAGTCACTTGTTGGTTGATTTTTTGTTCTACTTGTTGCTCCATTTATTAACCTCTACTATCTATAGCCATATATTGGGGTTTTGGGTCTTACAGAAAGGATTTACTAAAAATAAATTTTTTATTTTAGCAGTTACTATTTTTAGTAAGGATCCTATAAATTTTTTTGGGTGTTATATACCAAAACAATTAGCTCAAAAATATGATCAGATTGGACTATTACCCCAAATAATAATTTTTGGACTCCAAAAGAATCTCATATGTGCTCTATACCGAAACAATAAGTGTGACAAGACAATTATAATGGACTAGGTCTCAAAATAATATTTTTTATTAGTTGACTGTTATATCACATTCCTACTACACTTACTTTTGTATTCATTGATTGTTTACTGACTAACATTTATTTTGATAACTATTTGAACTATCAAGATTATGTCGGTTATTGATCCGATTGTATCCACAACTATTACTATACTCAACTGTTACTGAAACCATTGTTTTGTTCTTGACAACCAAGAATGGTTATCCTCAATTTCATTCTGAGTGTAGTCCTCATAGTACTCTCAAGTTCGTGTAAGGTTTTTAGGCTTAATAGTCTATGTTTGGGGTTTGATAAAATTCAAATAGACTTTCTTTGGAAAGGATGTGATGAAAAGTTAGATTTCCTATTTGTAAGGGGAATAGGGTTTGCAAAGAAGAGAATATTAGAGGAACAAGATTGCAAAATTGCAAACATATGAGTTTGACCTTGTTAGAAATATTGAGTTGGCATTGATGTCAAAGGGTGTATGGTACTCAAGGCAGAAATATTCTTCAAGGATGATGAGTTTATAAGGATGGAAAAATTATTCAAGGTAAGGTTTATTACAAGCAAAGGACAAAGGTTTAAAAGTGCTTGGGACAAAATATTTTAAATATTATAAAAGGAGGGCAAAGGTTTAAAAGATAAATATTATAATATTTAAATCAAGGATTTAAAATATTATAATATAAGGTTGGGTTACAAGCAAAGGCACCAAAGTACTTGGAGAGAAAATTTAAAATCACACATAAGACTATGATCCGACCTCCCAAAGTGAAAGACAAAGCATATATATATGGAGGTAAAATATTTCATTTGATTGACCAATGCGAATGCTATAATCGAAATATTTTCTAAAGTGAATATCTCCTACTCATGCACAAATTCAAAAAAAATTGAAGCGGAGAGGAACAACGAATAAGGAAGAGAGAGGTCCCCTATTGGTTCCAACCATTGGGGTATCCCAACTGGTTGTTTAGCCCTGGTTAGGGCACTGCGAAGCAGAGAGTGCAGAGTTCGATTCCTAACGGTGTCGTATTTTTGATATGTGATAAAATTGCAAAGGAGTGAAGGTTTATATGCTAAGTGCTTCCTTTTCATTCTCAAGATGTGGAGAAGCCCAACCGATTGGCTAGGCCGCACTAAGTCGCTATTGTGTATGAAGTCCGAGGGTCGAATCCCATCGAGTGTGTTTTTTCTTGGAAGATGTCGTGGTGTTTTTGTTGGTAGAAGTGCATAAGAGATTTAAATAAAGCAACACCCCATTTTGGTGTTACCCACTTGGCTAGCCTAGCCGGTCAAGGAGACGTTGGCAAGGTGTTGTGCTTTGGAAGGTCTAGGGGTCAAACCCCCTTCGCGGTAGTTAAATATTTTGTTGTGCAAGGTATGAAAAATATTTTTGATTAATTTAGGAGTTATAAGGTGTGATATTGATTATTGTATTTTGTATATTATAAGTGGGAGTTATAAGGTGTAGCATTGGCAATTGAAATTTGTATTTTGTGGATTATACAAAAAAGGAAGAAGAAATAAGAGGTTATTTTGATAGTATTAAAGCTTTATATTAAGTTTTAATAAGGGAGATATAAGGAATTATTTCTAGAGCTTTATTGTTTATATTTTGATAAGGGTTGTTGAGTGAATGATTTGAAATTTATTTAAGAAGGGAAAAAGAGATTTGCTAACCTATTTTTATAGTTGCAAAAGAAAGGAAAATTATTTTTGACAAAACAGGTTTGGAAAACACATGCAAAAGAAGATTATCATCATTGTGGTAGATTTAGAGGTATGGTGATTTAATTCCTTTCTCAAGGTGGTTTTGTTTGAAGGAAATATTTTTGTTGTCATGAGATTGGAGGTATAAGGAATTATTGGATGTGCATTGTTTGTGTTTGAAATTGGGAACAAATTGATGAAATATTATAGGTCAGATTTGGGAGTAAACTTATGCATTGTTTTGATTGGAATTGGAAGTAAAAGTGCAAGAGTTATAGATCATATTTGTGAAGAAAATTGGTACATTGATTTTGATTGATTTTGTGAGTACATAAGAAGGTCAATTATCAAGTGCTAGACTAGAGCTATCTTTTTGAATGCAATAAATCTGAGACATGTGAAAGCGATAGACTTAATGAATGTAAAGAACATATTGGGTATTTTTTAATGCATATCATTTTCTATATGTTCTTGAAGATAAAATAACTCTGGGTAGAATATGTATGAATTACTTTAGTTGAGGAAAGCACATTGAAGAATAAGTAAAGAACTTGATGACATCATTATGCAATATTTGGGAATATATGAGCATTATTTGTATGCAAGATTTGGGAATAGATGAGCATTGTATTCATGTAAGATTTGGGAGCAGATGAGCAATGTTTGCAAGTAGTATTTGGATTAGATCATTGACCAGGTTTTGGAGCAGTGTTGAGCAGGTTGTGTGAGCAGATTTGAGAAGGTTTTGTGATTAAATTTGAGCAGGTTTTGTGAGCATATTTTAGCATATTTTTATGAGCATATTTGAGCAGGTTTTGTAAGTATATTTGGGTAGGTTGTGTGAGCAAGTTTTAGAGCATATTTGAGTAGGTTTTTTATCAGACTTTGTGAGAATATTTGAGTAGGTTTTATGAGCAGATTTGAGTAGGTTTTCTTGAGTAGACTTGAGCAGGTTTTGTGAGAATATTTGAGCGAGTTTTTATGAGAAAATTTGAGTAGAATTATGAGCAGGTTTAGAGCATATTTGAGCAGAGATGTGAGAAAGCTTTGGAGCAGACCAAAGTAGAGGGGATTGGTGTCTCCTATGGATTGGGGTCCACAAACCAGAGCAGAGTGGATTGAGGTCCATAAACCAGAGCAAAGTGGATTGAGGTCCATGAAATATAGTAGAGGGGATTGGTGTCTCCTATGGATTAGAGTTCCATAAACTTGTGAGAGGGGATTGGTGTCTCCTATGGATATAGTTCCACAAACATTGTAATAGGGAATTGGTTCCCAAGAAATTTATTGAGAAAATTTATAAGAAATATTTCTTTGTGGATGTAGCCCACATTGGGTGAACCACATTAAATATGTGTCTCTTATGTGTGTGGTGATTTGTGCATTTTTTCATTATTGCAATTAATAATAATTGAAGGTATTACTTTGGAAAGAAAAGTAAAAGTTTTATCTTATACTATTCACCCCCCTCTCAGTATAAGCTTGTGTTCTTCAATTGGTATCAAAGCGGGTTCCTTTGTGAAAGTCTAACAACTTGAAGGAAGATCTTACAAGAACACACATGGCACATCAAGAAGGTTTTCATCAAACATGGCATCATTTTTTTATGGGACTAACTATGCTTTCTTGAGCATGGATGAGCTACATGGGATTCTCATAGCCTATAATATGAGGACATAAAAAGATCAAACATCAAAAAGAGAGGTAGATTTCAAAGCTTCAAAGGAGGCAAAGAATAAAGAACCAAAATCAAGTAAAGAATCAAGCAGTGGAGAAGAGACTAACTTTGAGAGAAGAAATAAGAAGGATCCAAGAAAAAACAAATGTTTTAGCTGTGGTAACATTGGTCACTATGTAGCTAATTGTCCACAAGATGGAAGTAGTAGCAGTGAAGAAGAAAAGGAATACAAGAAAAAGAAAGAAAGAAAATTTTATCATGAAAAGAAAAATAGGCACGGTCAAGCCATAGAAGAGAATGAAGATGCTCCTATTGTCAAAGACCAAGAAGAAGAGAATGAAGATGATCCTGTTGTCAAAAACCAAGAAGAAGAGAAAGAAGACGCTCTTGTGATTGAAGACCAAGAAGAAGAGAAAGAGTCAAAAAATGAAGAGGAAGCCATAGTTGATATGGAAAAGGAACTTGATGAGTTGAAAAGGGAGAACTTAAAATTGAAGGCTCAAGTACAAGAGGATGAGAAAACAAAGGCAAAGCTTCTACAAGATCTCACTAACTTAAAAGTTAAAGTTGAAGAGGTAAGGAAAATTGAAGAAGGTATGGCTGAGAAATTAAAGGTAAAAGAGTTAGAGTGTGAAATACTGGAACATGAGGTTGTTTCTCTAAAGAAGGAAGTTGAAAAGCTACAATAAAATATCAGGTTTGAGAAAAGCACAAAAATCTTGAATGATATTATCAAAGCACAGAGATCTCCATTTATAAAAACAAGACTTGGTTTTGAAGAAGGTCAAGAGAAACAAAAAGAGGAGTCAAGCTCAAAAGGAATAAAGGAATCAAAGAAAGGAATTGAAGAAGAGCCTAAGACCTATGCTGATGTGTTGAGAGGTGATAGTATCAAAGAGGAAGCAAACAAAGAATCATCAAGGAACAGGGACCATCACAAGAAAAGCAAAGAAAGAACCATGAGATCAAGGCAAGATGAATATTTCTTCCAAGGTTATTGTTTCTCATGTAATAATTTTGGTCATAAAGCTATACATTGTAGGGTTCATGATAAGAATGATTATGGCTTCACCAAGAGGAACTTCAATTCATTTGCACCTTTCAAGAACTACAACATCATTTGTTACAATTGCAACAATTTTGGTCATAAAGTTGTACATTGCAGGGTTCATGATAAGAATGATTATGGCTTCACCAAGAGAAATTTCAAGTCATTTGCACCTTTCAAGGACTACAACATCATGTGCTTCAATTGCAATAATTTTGGGCATAAAGCTAAATGGTGTAGAACAGAGTTTTCGAAACTTCCAAAGACAAGCAAGAAGAAGGAAAGTCAAAATGTTCAAAGAGGTATGACTTCAAAGGTTTGGAGAAAGAAAATTGAAAAAGAAGAAGAGCATTATAAATTGGGAGTAGGTTCACTCCCATCCCATAATTAATCACCTCAAGAAAAGGAGGTGGTGAGGGGGATGTGCTAAGTGTCTTATTTTTAGTCCCAAGGAGCCCTTTGCCATTGATGTCAAAGGGGGAGAATTCAGTGAGGGGGAGCAACTTAGTCAGGGGAAGCAGATTGGGAATCCAATTGCAGTCAAAGAAAATGTTTAGTAGGGTTGCCATCAATGACAAAGGGGGAGATTGTTAGAAATATTGAGTTGTCATTGATGTCAAAGGGTGCATGGTACTCAAGGCAGAAATATTCTTCAAGGATGATGAGTTTATAAGGATGGACAAATTATTCAAGGTAAGGTTTATTACAAGCAAAGGACAAAGGTTTAAAAGTGCTTGGGACAAAAGATTTTAAATATTATAAAAGGAGGGAAAAGGTTTAAAAGATAAATATTATAATATTTAAATCAAGGATTTAAAATATTATAATATAAGGTTGGGTTACAAGCAAAGGCACCAAAGTACTTGGAGAGCAAATTTAAAATCACACATAAGACTATGAGCCGACCTCCCAAAGTGAAAGACAAAGCATATATATATGGAGGTAAAATATTTCATTTGATTGACCAATGCGAATGCTATAATCAAAATATTTTCTAAAGCGAATATCTCCTACTCGTGCGCAAATTTGAAAAAATATGAAGCGAAGAGGAACAACGAATAAGGAAGAGAGAGGTCCCTTGTTGGTTCCAACCGTCGGGGTATCCCAACTAGTTGTTTAGCCCTGGTTAGGGCACTACAAAGTAGAGAGTGCAGAGTTTGATTCCTAACGACGTCGTATTTTTGATATGTGATGAAATTACGAAGGAGTGAAGGTTTATATGCTAAGTGCTTCCTTTTAATTCTCAAGTTGTGGAGCAGCCCAACTGGTTGGCTAGGTCGTGCTAAGTTGTTGTTGTGCATGAATTTCAAGGGTCGAATCCCGTCGGGTGCATTTTTTCTTGGAAGGCATCATGGTGTTTTTGTTGGGCGGAAGTGCATAAGAGATTTAAATAAAGCAACACCCCCTTTTGGTGTTACCCACTTGGCTAGCCCAGTCGATCAAGGAGATGTTGGCAAGGTGCTGCACTTTGGAAGGTCTAGGGGTCAAACCCCCTTCACGATAGTTAAATATTTTGTTGTGCAAGGTATGAAAAATATTTTTGATTAATTTAGGAGTTATAAGGTGTGACATTGATTATTGTATTTTGTATATTATAAGTGGGAGTTATAAGGTGTAGCATTGGAAATTGAAATTTGTATTTTATGGATTATACAAAAAAGAAATAAGAGGTTATTTTGATAGTATTAAAGCTTTATATTAAGTTTTAATAAGGGAGATATAAGGAATTATTTCTAGAGATTTATTGTTTATATTTTGATAAGGGTTGTTGAGTGAATGATTTAAAATTTATTTAAGAAGGGAAAAAGAGTTTTGCTAACCTATTTTTATAGTTGCAAAAGAAAAGAAAATTATTTTTGACAAAACAGGTTTGGAAAACACATGCAAAAGAAGATTATCATCATTATGGCATATTTAGAGGTATGGTGATTTAATTCCTTTCTCAAGGTGGTTTTGTTTGAAGGAAATATTTTTTTTGTCATGAGATTGGAGGTATAAGGAATTATTGGATGTGCATTGTTTGTGTTTGAAATTGGGAACAAATTGATGAAATATTATAGGTCAGATTTGGGAGTAAACTTATGCATTGTTTTTATTGGAATTGGAAGTAAGTGTGCAAGGGTTATAGATCAAATTTGTGAAGCAAATTGGTACATTGATTTTGATTGATTTTGTGAGTATATAAGAAAGTTGAGGAGAAGGTCAATTATCAAGTGCTAGACTAGAGCTACCTTTTGATGTAATAAATGTGAGACATGTGAAAATGATAGACTTAATGAATGTAAAGAACATATTGGGTATTTGTTAATGCATATCATTTTCTATATGTTCTTGAAGATAAAAGAACTTTGGGTAGAATATGTCTGAATTGCTTTAGTTGAGAAAAGCACATTGAAGAATAAGTAAAGAACTTCATGATATCAGTATGCAAGATTTGGGAATAGATGAGCATTGTTTTTGGAATATATGAGCATTGTATGCATGCAATATTTGGAAGCAGATGAGCAATGTTTGCAAGTAGGTTTTTGATCAGATTATTGAGTAGGTTTTGAAGTAGTGTTGAGAAGGTTTTATGAGCATGTTGTGTGAGCAGATTTGAGCAGGTTTTATGAGTAGATTTGAGCAGGTTTTGTGAGCAAATTTGAGCAGGTTTTTGAAAACATATTTGAGTAGGTTTTGTGAGCATATTTGATTAGGTTGTGTGAGCATATTTGAGCAGGTTTTGGAGCAGATTTGAGTAGGCTTTTTGAGAAGACTTTGTGAGTAGATTTGAGTAGGTTTTGTGAGTAGATTTGAGCAGGTTTTTTTGAGTAGATTTGAGCAGGTTTTGTGAGCATATTTGAGTAGGTTTTTGTGAGCATATTTGACTAGAGTTGTGAGCAAGTTTGGAGCATATTTGAGTAGAGTTGTGAGTAGGCTTTAGAGTAGACCAAAGCAGAAGGTATTGGTGTCTCATGTGGATTGGGGTCCACAAACCATATTAGAGTGGATTGAGGTCCACAAACTAGAGCAGAGGGGATTGGTGTCTCTTGTGGATTGGGGTCCACAAACTAGAGTAGAGTGGATTGAGGTCCACGAACCAAATTAGAGTATATTGAGGTCCAAAAACTAGAGCAAAGGGGATTTGTATCTCCTGTGGATTGGGATCCATGAACTTGTGAGAGGGGACAGGTGTCTCTTATGGATAGAGTTCCACAAACATTGTAATAGGGAATTGGTTCCAACGAAATTTGTTGAGAAATCTATATGCAACATTTCTTCATGAATGTAGCCCACATTAGGTGAAGCACATTAAATGTGTCTCTTATGTGTGTGGTGATTTGTGTATTGTTTCATTATTGCAATTGATGATAATTGAAGTTACTACTTTGGGAAAAAATGTTTTATCTTATACTGTTCAGCCCCCCTCTCAGTATAAGCTTGTGTTCTTTAGAACTTAGGGGTAAATCTTGGTTAGAGGTTATTCAAAGATCAAGGAAATAATTGGGTAAAACTAGTACTTAAAAAATATACAGGTTCTCTTGATGCAATGACATTATTTAGGAAATTAATTATACCTAGGGGTACGTCAACATAGAACTTCACATCAATATTTTGCAATTGATAAAGAAATATACTATATGGTCAATAAATGAGAGGAGTTGTGAAAAAAAATAATTCCAAGGGAAGATACATTCAAAACCCTACATGTTGAAATTGATAAATTGCATCTATAGGGAAACAGGACAGGAAAAATATAGAGTTACACAAAACAAAGTTGATACACCAAAAATAATACTAGATTAGGAAGAAAAGGAAAATAAATATCTTTAGGTTGAAGTTGATGATCTTTATAGTGTTCGATTAGAACTCTATCTTTAGAGAAGCTACAGGAAAGAGATAATAAAATACCATCTCTAACAAAGCAACTACAACAAATGGATAAAAAGCTCCAAGAACAAAAAAAGGAGCTATAGAACCTAAATGCAACAATGAACTCATATGAAGAACAACTCACATTAGTACAACTAGAGCTGGAAGAAGAGAAAGACAAGGCTCAAGTTTTTGTCTTCTCCCAAGAAGCATTGATCTAACTAAAAAAGAAAATTTGGGACATGATCATTGATGTAACCATGCAAGCTTTCCCACTGGTGGAATATTTGAATTATAACACCAAAATCATGAGGGAATCCATAATTAAATCTAACAAGATAAAATAAGCAACAATAAAAAATGTGTAGTAGGTAAAGGCAATGCTTAAGATCCTAAACAAAAGAACCAACCCTCCATGGTTATCATTTACAAACAGGTTCTTAGATGAAGTAGATCACTAGGCAATATAAATAGTTGAAAATTACAAGCTTACCCAAGTAGTAGATTTGATTCTAGCATTAGGAAGAAAATAAAAAAGATGAGGATTTTGACTGATAAAATATCAGGTTTTGGCTTCCTAGGTTTCTAGGATGATGTAGGTATATTTCATAGCCAACAAATAAAAGCTCAACTTGAAGACATCACACATAATGAGAAAGAGCTTGATACATGGTCTGCATCAATCACTAATGAGAATTTTTTGATGGGCTATCTACAATGCATACGAAGCCCTACGAATTGGCCCAAAAATATAGGAATCTATCCTATAAAAGAACCTTCAAATTAAGAACTATCTTCTATAGGCTCCATGGGGCATATCTTCCCACAAAAATATTTTGGGATATAGCATATAAAATATTTTAGCTTGTTGTAGCTATATCAATTGATCAAAGAGCTAGTGGCAAGAAATAAGGCAAAAAATCAAAGGCGACTACTCAAATGTAAGAGGAACCAAATGATATTATGAAAAATTCAATAGCTAAGGAAGCTAAAACTGAAATTCAAGTGATGACTATATTCAAATTCTTTTTTTTTACTCTAGGCCCAATGGATAACGCAGGATGGATTCTCTATTTTAGCAAATAGAAACCTTTGAAAGACACCAATAATGTGGGTTGATTTATCAACCACATGAAACAATGTTGTAAATTTTGTGAATCAGAAAGAGCTGAGTGTGCAAGCTAGCTTGTCGGTATTGATTATGAATTTAGCATTTTTCTATAATGTCATACCAACAAATTTGGCTCTTGATTATGAATTTAGCATTTTTCTATAATGTTAGACCAACAAATTTGGCTAAGTGTTGGAAGACAAGGTTGAAACATTTTGGGCATTGACATCATCTGGGGTAGTGAAAATCTCTAGCACCCAACCAAGAAGAAGCTCAAATTTGTCTAAGTATCAACGATGAAGGCCAAAACTTTATGAGTGCTAATGTCATCAAGGGCAGTGGAAAAGTTTAGCACTCGACCAATAAAAAGCTCAAATTTGGTTGTCTTGGAAGATAAGGTAATTTTTGGGCACTAAAGTCATCAAGGGTAGCAAAACAAGTCTAAAACCCAACTAGGAAAAGGATTAAATTTGGATAGGTGTTGGAAGATGAAGGCCAAAACTTTTAGACCTACTTTGGAAGGATGCCAAAGATCCCAGACTTTCTCCAACAAACAAAATTCGTTATCAAAGAATCTCAACAACCAAAGGCTTCCCTCATTCAACACTTGTCATAATATAGTTAGACCAATCATCAAGCAATGTGTACTAAAGTAGATAATATATGATATCATAAACCAACCTGAGATGTGTGGGACACCATGTTCTTAAGAGAAATTAGAGTCATCCATGTCAATGATGTGGCCCCATCATAATTACACCAGAAGGAGTTGGAAAAGGGTTGCACACATTTTATACTGATCTGACAGGTCTGTAGTTCATTTTGAAGGTAATCATGCTAGCCTAAGAAAAGGTAATTTAAAAGCTATACATACAAAAATGTAACCCATTCAAAGGGTCGACTCTTTAGATTTTACAATTGCATAAGTTGTATGATGATTGTATTGTGCGTTTTGGAATATAGATTGAATTCTTGTTTGGCCTCTCTTTAAAATTGTTGTAGAACATTTATGTATGTTCACTCTATTGTTAAGAATTTCTATTAAAATTCAATAAATGGTGTAATTTATCAAAGCTATTCTACTAACTAGATTTCTATTGCATTATTGTCTATTCAATCTCTAGAATGCTTGATGATAGACATATTTAATTGATTAAATGTCCTATATTGGTAAATGAGAGTTGGTCTATTAGACAATTTGTTTAAGTGCGAGACTCATGCCTTGTATCTCTTGATATTTTTGAACCCCAACCATTTTAAGTTTTATCTTCTAACCCTATGCATTTATTTCTTTAGTTTACACCCCTTTTATTAGTTTAGCTAGCACCAAAAGGAACCAACCTTCTCCAAAGGCTGATCCATAAGCTATTCTAGGTCTCCCTATTAGAATTAAAGTGCACTATGTCTCTGTTTTGACACTTGTCAGTTTATATTGACACTTGTCAGTTTATCATATAAGCCTTCTGCCTATATATGTAACTCATTTGTATCAATAAGTGAATCTCATCTTATTCATTCAATACAAGTCCCAACATTTGGTATCAGAGCAGGATTTCCCTGCCCTATGTAAACCCTTGAGGGGTGATTTCCCTCACGGAAATCCTCCCTCCCCTCATCCTTTCCCCCCATTTTCCCATTTTTTCATTTTTTCCCATTTTTTTTCAAAATAAGGAGTATGCTCTTCATCCTTGATGGATGAATCAGAAACCAGATTTCTGAAAATTAATGGCCACCCTGGCTGTTCTTGCATGGAGGAGGACCTTATTGGAAATGTGAGAACAGTTTATGCCTTCGTGGGAGAAAATAAGGCATTGATGGAGACCTTTCGATGCAATGGTGTAATAGACCTATTTTTTTTCAGTGTGAGAAGCTCGACGTCGTGGAGCTATGCATGACAATGACCCTGTGATGGTGTTTTGTCGTGGTGGGAGATTTAGGGTCATTTGTGGTTACTATTTTGACATAAACGAGACTAGAGTTTTGGATCTTCTAATTTAAATTGAAAGGTAGTTGGGAAAATTTGCAGACATTCCATGGCGAGCTTTAGTCTCCTCGCGCTCCTCATATTAGTTGCGCTAGTCATATTTTTTCATTCTCCTAAATTGGATCGTGCAACCTCGCCCAACTAAAATTCCAATTAAGGGTCACCATGTTTTCATTAGAAGAGGATTGAGCAAAATCGGTTTAGCTTTGGCTCATGCAGTTGCAAAAGAAGGTGCTCGAGTGTCGATCCTAGCATGCCACCCAACTAAGCACGAGAACACCAGATTATCTATGGTGGAGTGCACGAGGCGAGAGATAAGAATTTTCAAAGCAGATGTAAGGAATTTTGAGGATGTGAGGGAAGAAACTGAGGAAGCGGGGCCCGTTGATGTGTTGGTTTGCAATCAGGGGTTTTTTTCACTCCTCAAGAGCTGGAGCATCAGTCTTTGGATACTGTGCGCTCTATGATGGACATCAATTTTATGGACACTGTTCATATGATTAAAGTTGCATTACCTTACATGAAATAAAAAATGGATGGGCCACATTGTTCAATCGCATTAATGTTTTCTCAGGCTATCTAGGTGGGCGTGTATGGGTATACGATATATTCTGCCAGTAAGTTTGCTCTTCATGGTCTTGCCGAGGCACTTCAATAGGAGTTGAGTTTTCTGGTAAAGTGTTATTGGCAGACGAATAGGAATATTGTTGGATGCTTGGTGGTTCTGTTTAATGCAACAATATAGGCTCTTTGGCCACATGTGGAAGGCTCTTTTGGAAGACTCTTTTGTTTAAATGCTATGGTATTATGATTTGATTGTGCAGACTAAAGCCGACAGCGACGAAAGCCATGCCAAAAACTGTTGGATCAATGGTCGTGGTGGCCGTGGTAGGTAGATGGCAGATCATGGTGGCCAACTGCAGTGATTCCTGGGTCATTCTCTCCAGAGGTGGTAGGGTCATCCCGAAGATGGCACGGATGGCTGAAGATGAGTATCTGATTATAGCGAGCAACGAGTTGCGGGACTGTGATTTGGATCACATCTAACTCTAGTCATTGCCACTTGTTTACTTTGCCAATGCATGCCTATTTTTTGAATTCCAATAAAGCTATCATTGAGTAGCTATCACGTTAGTCTGCAGTTCGGCTGGATTTTGCTCACAGCCAAGGAGAAGCTCCTAAATTGATGAAAATCGCCTTCATGGACATTGGAGTTGATGGCGATTATGCTATTTTATTCGCCACTCATTGTTGCAGCCCTCGAGACTTGCCGTCGTGGATTAAATTTTGAGGAGATAGCAAAAAATCATGCTTTGAGGTGGAAATTTTGCCTTTCATTCAGGATTTGCAGTCTATTTGGATGCGTTTGGTGGATAGCCAAATTCATCATGGGGTTGTCTATCATTTGATGGCACAGAGCAATTTTTGAAAGTGAATAATAAGGCACATTGTTCAACCTAATATTGCACACGTTCAGATGGTGTGAGAGCTGAGAACATGGACATCATATGATCCTCGACCTGCAGTTATATTTAGAGTTGTTCTGCACAGGCTCCCGTGAAGGTTGTGGGCATTGATCACCATGAAGGTTGTGGGCATTGATCACCATGAAGGTTGTGGGCATTGATCACCGCATTGACGATGGAGGAATGACCTATCATCGCCTATGTTTGAGGTGGCATAGATGAGCGCATTGCCCTACGAGTTCTCAATCAAAGTAGCAATGAAGGCTAAATTAAATTTTTATTTAAAGTGGGTGGGCATTTATTTTAATGAGGATGGTCACAAAATATTTTACAGTAACGTATTTTTTTCTTAAATGCTGTTATCTACATAGAGAGTGGAAATATAATTCCCCTATGAGGGAAATTTTAAGACTATTTTTATGCCGCCATTGAACGATGTTGTTTATTTTGCTGCCTAAGATGATGTGACTACCATAAGGACACTTATTCTAGGTACTATAGACATAGACACCCTAGATTCTATCCGATTTTTTTCCGGATCTACTTCTGAAGACTACAGACGAAGACACTTTAGAATATTCTCTTCTATTCTTCTTTCTTCTCCTCCACACTTGGATTCTAAGGCTCAATTTTATTGTATTTCATGGCTCGTATTTCTTTTGTATTAAGGTGCATTTTCGGTAGAAACCGACACCTTCTAGATTGAGTTCACCATGAGGAGGGATTTGATATTCATGGTGGATCTAGTCAGTGACCTACGAGAGGCAACATCCTCTAAGGATGACCTACAAAGGCAACAGACCCAGAAGTGGCTGACCCTGAGGCACCCATGATGACCCTGAGGCACTTAGACGGCTGACCCAGAGGCAACAGACCCAAGGAAGTGGCTGACCCTGTGGCAACAGACCAAGATGTATACACCATTGATCTAGCATTTTTTCATAGCTGGAGAGCCAAGCGCATAGAGCATGAGCCTAGACCAAATCAACAATAAAGGAGGATGATAATTTTTTTTAGAGAAGTCAACATTAAGGGGGAATGTTACCTAATGTTGACTTGTTTTTTTCTTTAGTTAGGATAGTGCACTTTAAGGGGGAATGTTAGAATTAAATTGCACTATGCCTTCACCTTGACACTTATCAGTTTCTCTTGACAAGTGTCATGCATTTCATATAGGCTTATGCCTATATATTGTAACCCTTTTTCATTTTTTATACATCCCATAAGTTTTACTCCTAACAATATATATATATATATATAGGAATCGATAACTACCTTTTTTTTTGAATAAATGGTCACAAGGTCAAGTCGCATTGCATTAAATCATGGTGCTACCACTATAATCCTTATCTCGTTTCAGGGTCAAGTCGCATTGCCTCCGATCGTAGCGTTAAATCATGGTGATACCACTATAATTCTTATCTCATCTTGGTAAACACAACCCGTGAAGGAGACCCCACTATAACCTTTATCTTGCCTCGACAAACACGGCCTATGGGGGAGACCCCAGTGGTTAGGATTGGTACCTCCATCATCAAGCTTGCACACACACATTTTTTTCCCTAAGAATAAGGGATTGTATTTAGGTTTTCACCAATGACAAATCATAACTTTTTTTTTGTTAGATTGCCTCCGATCTTAGCATTAAATCATGGTGCTACCACTATAACCCTTATCTCACCTTAGTAAACACGACCCTTGAGGGAGACCCTAGTGGTTATCCCAGTGGTTAGGATTGGTACCGTTATCATCAAGCTCGCACACACACTTTTTTTCCCCTAAGAATAAGGGATTGTATTTAGGTCTTCACCAATGACAAATCATAACTTTTTTTTTTTGTTAGAGTTTGAGAGTTTACAAATAAATTAGTTTTAATTTCAATTGAGTTGCTATGTCTAGATATCTATATTAGTTTTCGTAAAAAGTCTAAATTTTTTATTTTTATTTTTGAATTTTCTTCAAATTCTTTTGTGAATATCAATATTCTAAAATTTAATATCTTTCTTGTGATATTTTCCTTTACAATATCAAAACTCTACCTTTATTGTCTATACATTGTATTTTATTAGAGTAATATTTCCAAAAATTACTATTTTAGTAAAGTAATATCTCCAAAACTTGGCGATATCATAATCTGCTTTGTATTTGTATTGCTAGTTTCTTTTTTGATTATCTTTCTGAAGCATAAGTGCAACCACAAGAATTATAATAAATAGTTTATATAAAAACACATTAATGTTATAAACTTAAACAAATATTACCAATGGAAAACATTAATTGATTTAGGAAATCAACATTTTCTTGATAGTTGCAGTTATACTTACTAATTTCTCTAACCATGGAAAAGAGAATTTAACTTCATTATCTTTAATTAAAACCCCTCTATAGGCTAGCCTATTTGCATATTTGTTTCGTTCCCTTACAGTATGTGTAAACTTGATTTCTTTAAACTTTATAGTAAGGTCTTGTATTTTCACTATTATCTCTTGTATGTTAGATAGAGCCTTTGCTTTCCTTAAAATTGTATTTATTACTATTAGAGAATCACCTTCCATCCATGCTCTATTCCATTTCATTTGTTTGCACAATTTTAACCCTTCTAAAGTTGTCTAAGCTTGAGCTTCATTATTTCTCTTAAATTCACTATTGAAAGTGTAATGAGACAAATTTTCTTCCCCATTATTTATGAGTATTCCTCCTCCTGTTGGTCCTGAATCTCCTTTAAATGCTCTATGAAAATCAATTCGACCAACTCTAATTTTGGTGGTTTCTCTTGGTTCCACCTAGGTGGATAAGTTATGCCCTTAAGATCTCATCCAATATTAGAAGTGTTGGGACTTGTATTGAATGAACAAGATGAGATTCACTTATTGATACAAATGAGTTACATATATAGGTAGAAAGCCTGTATGATAAACTAACAAGTGTCAATGTAAACTGACAAGTGTCAACACAGAGGCATAGTGCACTTTAATTCTAACATTCCCCCTTAAAGTGCATTATCCTAACTAAAGAAAAAAACAAGTCAACATTAGGTAACATTCCCCCTTAATGTTGACTTCTCTAAAAAGCAACCTATCATCCTCTTTTATTACTGATTTGGTCTAGGCTCATGGTCTTCCACTTAGCTCTCCAACTGTTAATAATGCTAGATTCACTATGTATATATCTCAGTATGTTGCCTCAGGGCCAACCACTTCCACGGGTATGTTGCCACTAGGTCAGCCGTCTAAGTGCCTCAGGGTTAGCCACTTCTGGGTCTGTTGCCTCTACAGGTCATCCTCAGAGGATGTTGCCTCTCGTTGGTCATTGATTAGATCCACCATAAATATCAAATCTCTCCTTATGGTGAACTCAATCTAGAAGGTGTTGGTCTCTGCAAAAAATGCACCTTAATACAAAATAAAAATGAGCCATATAAGAGTGTCAGTCTTTGCAAAAAATGCACTCAATACAATTAAATGAGCCATAGATCCAAATATAGAGGAGAAGAAGAAAAGAAGAGAATCTTCTAAAGTGTCTTCGTCTGTAGTCTTCAGAAGTAGATCCAAAAAAAGCCTCAGATAGAGTCTAGGGTGTCTATGTATGTAGTCCCAAGAATAAGTGTCCTTATGGTAGTCACCTCATCTTATCGGAATGCATGGGTAACCAGCCGCTGCATCCGCCAAGTAGAAAGAGGAGAATACTAGATACTAGGTTCACTTACAAGTGCCTTGGGAGTTTCGGGTTCAACCGAGAGTGCACTCCAAGGTAGAAAAACTTTGAGGCTAAAAAACTCAATTGAAACAACCTCAAAATTACAATATGAAACCACCATTATGTCCATTGCAGAAAAACATTTTTGACGACTATAAATACCCCTATACTTGTGTTGCAAAATAAATA
The DNA here is from genome assembly GCA_028583015.1 of Wollemia nobilis. Taxonomy (NCBI): domain Eukaryota; kingdom Viridiplantae; phylum Streptophyta; class Pinopsida; order Araucariales; family Araucariaceae; genus Wollemia; species Wollemia nobilis. Next base: position 28,946 of record JAQPPZ010003756.1, read on the forward strand.
GGGATCATGTGGGCAACATCTCTCTAAAAAAAATACAATAAGAAGCCATGAGGGCCTTCTTCCACTTCCACTCTCCATGTGGAAAAAACAGGTCAATAATGTTTTACTTTTGGCCACTCTTCAGCATGATTAAAAAATTTCCTTTCGGGGGAAATTACATAGGCCATGTGGCCATACAATAAAAATTACCCCACTTAACCTAGATTAAGTGTCCATTAAAGTGGTCCCCTCCACTAAAACAAAAGATGCCCCCTTCTTTAAATATTATTTTCCCAACATTAAATTAATTTTCCTTCTCATAAAAAAATGGCACAGAGGAGGTGAGCAGCGCAGGCGGAGTAGGAGCGGCGTGCAGCCATCATTCGCAACACCAAGGACAAGTCGAAGGTATTGCCTGGTGCGAGCGACGACGGACGCCAGCGACGCCATCGTGATGGAGAAAATGCAAACCAGTTTGACGATGAACAACTCCTAGGGATGGGCGGTCGACATCGATTCATGCTAGTGGAAGAATGTCTACTGCGACAACGTCGACAGAGTCTCTAACCTAAACTTACAAAACGACAAGGTTTTTGGCGCCCTGCTAGCGGATTTCAACAAGTTGAGCACGTTGGTAGGGGTCAGCCTCTAGCAGAACAAGATTTTCGGCCCGCTCTCGAAATTCAGCGGGCTGTGGAATCTCCAAAAAGTATTTCTCGACAGAAACAACTTCACTTCCATTCTAGCGGGGTTTTTCTTTGGGCTAACGAGCCTCCAGAAAATATCCCTAGACCAGAACCTCCAGCTCGACCCGTGGAAGATCCCCAATGACGTCAAGGAACTCATGGCACTCACGAATTTCTTGGCCATGAACATCGAAATCACTGGAAAAATCTCGACGTTCCTCGACGACGGATTCATGTCGATCTTGCAGAGCCTCAGCCTCGCACGCGACTCTTGGGATTCGATGGCGGCATGTTGGCTATAAGAATGTGATCAACCCGCAGCAATAAAATGGCAAACTCATCGTAATCAACAACATTAAGATTAGAAAGGAAACAACAACATTATCTCAAACCACCCATTTCATCAATCGAGCGTTGCATCGATCCTCGGATTGTGGCCAGTATCATCACATCTAAATTAAAAAAAACTTGTTCAACTCTTGTTTTGTCCACTCTACGCACAGTGAGTTCTGGAATGCGGGCCATGATTCTTCAACTATTGTTTTAGTGCTAAATGATCTTCGACGTCTCCTCTGTGGTTAATGTGACAGGAATTCTTAGGATCCTCGCCTTCATTTAAACTACGAGAGATATTTATTTAACTACTTGATGCATCTTCCTTGAAAACGATACACGACCTTGCCTTTGTACTTGCGTAGGGAGATAGCTCTCGCACGGCTAGGGTAGCCTTCGAAGTGGAGGTGACGGAGTCGAGCTGGTCGCCGCAGAGCGTACCCAAGAGGATCTGGCGCCACCTCATTGAGACTCCAAAAAACAAGCCGCATATGCCATTCAATGTCGAATAAATCGAGGCCAAGCTCAAGGAGGCCGACCTAGGCATCGATTCCCTTTCCTGCAGCACTACTGGCCCATTACAGATCCAAGGCACCCACTTTATTTTTGATGTGGGCACGAGAAACTTGGAACAGTCTGCCATTGAATCTGCTTCTTCATAGCACCGCACATATTTTCTTTCATCGGGCATTCGACGTCTTACAGGGACGTGAAGTCAAACGATCAGCAGAAGACGCCTCCATTGGCAGCCTTGATTTCCTCCAAACTCATAATGCAAAATCCTCTTAATATATCATGAAGACTCCAACAAGAGCGAGTGTAATATGTATTGCCTTGACTGTATGTCGGGTGGACTGTGCACCTATTGCCTAGACAATGTAATTTGATCATAGTGGTAGTTACCTTGCACTTGGGGGTTCTGACATCTACTATCACACTTGGACAAGATCTGCAACAGGGGTTGCCTACTCCAAAAACGCTGCAACAAGACCATATCTGAGAGCTTCGTCAAGGTCCGTCATTCTGCAGATCTAAAAAACTAAAAAAATAACCTCCCAAACATAGATTTATTTTTGACCATCTGGTTTCTGATCCATCAAAAGATGGAGAGCATACTCCCTCGGTAAAAAAGGAAAAAAAAATAATGGGAGGAAAGAAAAGAAAAAGACGGGAAATAATGAGGGGGGGATTTCCATGAGGGAAATCCCCCTCAAGCTCACAAGGCTAGAGAAAGCCTGGAGCTCTGATACCAAATGTTAGGAGTAAAACTTATGGGATGTATTACAAATGAAAAAGGGTTACAATATATAGGCATAAGCCTATATGAAACGCATGACACTTGTCAAAAGAAACTGACAAGTGTCAAAATGAAGACATAGTGCACTTTAATTCTAATAAATATATATATATATATATATATATATATATATATAATACTTTTACATCTTCTCAGTACAATGTCATACAAAATATTATAAAAAAGTACATGCTAAACCCATTCAATCGGATAAAATTTATGAAAAATCATGTCAATTAGATGCCAAATATATTAGAAAAAATACACACTATTCCATTAACAAAAAGTGAAAGAACTGATAAGCGAACAGTTCAACTGCCAATCTTTATTTAATATAATATAATATTATATCCCGATCTATTCGTAAGTACCCTATCAACCATCAAACAATCATTGGCAGCACCACCACCTCCTTTTCAAAGGCCAGCACACGCCATGGGCTTGAAACCCAGCCGTGACTTGTCCACGTCATAGAGGATGTAAAAATTCTGCTGTAGAATGTTCCCAATGATCGAAATCGAGTTTTCCTCCAGCCCCACCGCCAGGCATATCACGCCGGGTTCCGACGTCACGATGAAGTAATTCTGCTCCGGGAGCTTCCACACGGCGCCGTCGCCAAACCGGATGCTGAACTCCGGCAGCTTCACGTCTTCCACGCCGGAAATGTTGTAGCAGAGCCCCATCCCAGGGAAGTCCGCACGTGCGTACCCGATCTTCGCCTCGAACGCCGCCCTGATCAGACCGTAGGCGGGCTGCGCCAGCCTCATCAAAGTGGTTCCGGAATCGATAATCACCCCGCCCTTGGCCACGTCCCACACGTGTGAGGGGACGTTCACACGCTTGCCGCCCACAGTGAGGGACGAGACGTTGAGGTAATAGTACGTGTCCCCTTCCCCTTCGACGGAGAGGAGCGCCGTATACTGGAGGCGGCGGCCGGGGGCGTGGCGGCGGTGGTCTTCGCCGAAGATGAGTGTGCTGGTGACCGACGGGTTGCTGTTGCGGTCCACGAGGCAGTAGGAGAACTTATGGCCGTAGTGGCGGCGGAGATGGGAGGCGAAGGACAGCGGGCCGCGGCCTAGGCCGAGGATACCGCCGGAGCTACCCAAGAGGAGGAGGAGGAGAGCTTGGCGTTGTAAAGTGGGCCTTCCTGTTTGTAGCAGGACTCGTAGTGCACCCAGTTGAGGTCGCTGCCCGTATCCGGGGTGAGTTGAACTTACGTGGCGGCGTCCCGATGAACATGTCCACGAAGTACTCCACCTCGCCGGACTCCACGTGGGCCTCCAGCGACCCCGACGGGGCTGTGGCGGGTCTGGACTTGGCGAGGCGCTGGCGGAAGGTGCGGACCCGTGATCGATCCCGGTCGAGAGACTCGAGCAAGAGGGTCTTCCTGCTTTTGTTGCGGTTCTCCTCCTTTTGGTCGTGATGGAAAAGCTGGACTCGAATGAAGGAGGAGATTTTCGGCTTTGAATCTGGCTTCTTGTGGTTGTAATGCGCCGCAAACTGATCGCAGCCGTCTTCCAGTAGGCACCGCGGCTCATCTTGCTGTCGAATCCCTCGGAGATCCGTGTCGGTCTGATTAAACAGGGCATCCGCATTGGCAGAAATCGAAAATACCACCCCAGCTATCGCGAGCAACGCAATATGAATAGCTTTATCGCCCATCTTTCGATCTGCGCGTGCTCAACGTCCACGACCTCAATATTCTTTATGAAAATCACTGAATATGAGCACACAAACAACAAGAGATACTCACAAAATCACAACAGACTGATCAAATCACAGAATGAACAACATTTTAAGGAGTCCCAAAGGAAAGTGGAATAATCAAAGGTACAGGCATGCTTATTGAGATGAGGGGACCAAAGCCAAAATGTACCAAATGGACATGGATGAGCATTCCAATGCTCAAAGTGACTTAAAGTGCTACCCACAGCTATAGATATTTCCATCTCTGTACAGTGAATAAAAGAGCAATAAAGAAAATCACTGAATATGAACAAAGCCATTTGGATTGGTATAAAGTTTAGGCCCCTTTTCTCGAGTTGAGTGGAATATGTTGGAATATTTGCTTTCCTTTCAAACGCGGAAGATGGGAGAAGTCAAGGAGAACAAACCAGTCTTGAAAGAGGCCCATGAGTTTGGAATAATGGATCTGAAGACAAGTATTATATATATATATATATATATATATATATATATATTATTATTTATTTATTTATATATTTATTTATTTATTGTGCATTTGGTATAACTAATATTCTTTATTATTGTGTTGAGAAATCAAAAAATTGTTGTATTTAGGATGTATGGTACCCAACACCTTTGTTATACTGTTGAAGACAATAAATTTCAAAGGCTACAAGAAGAAGCATTTACATCATGGGAAAGGTAAGAAGAAAATAAGACAAAAAAACTAGCCAAAGCTCAAAAGAATGTGAAGTTAAATAAAGTTCTTTATTTTCCTGCAGCAAGTGAAGGTGGAGAATTATCAGCACTTCAATGCAACTTACAAATGATCCTCAAAGAAGCTAATGTATGTGAAGACCACTTTAAGAATGGTACATTCTCCATTGATTTTGTGAAGATAATATACAAGGCATTAATGAGTTTAATCACTCTTGATGTGCTAAAGGAGGAGTGTAAAAGGGTAAAGAAAATAAATAAAAGGTTGAAGGTCAAGCCTAATATGGTAAACAATTTTTGTGACATGAGCAACCTTATCCAAAGGAGAGATTTCACTTGTGATACTAACAACTTAAACATTTTTGATGATAGTATTGTTTGTATTGAAGATGATCATTAGAGGGTAAAGTATTGGATACTCATTATTGTGTTGATCATGACAAAGACCATGTTGGTGAAGAGAACAATGATGATAAAGAGATTGTGTGCTTTGAAAAGCACACCAAAGGCTTGAATTCTTAATAATAATTACATTAAATAACCCCATTTGTCTAGGCACCTCAAGTTTCACTTGCACATTACAATGTATTACCTAATAACATTAGGATGGGGTCCCAACGTTAGAAAGGTGGTCATTACATAATAATGTTAGGATAGGGTCCTAACATGCTCTTCCCCTTCTAAAAGCTTTATCTTCAAATTTGAAGATGAGGAAATTGTTGTTATAGCTATTGGAGGGACTCCCATATGGCATCTTCTGGTTATAGTCCACATCATTACACAAGAACATTAGTGATGATACAATTGCAAAGGGTGCATGAACATTGATCCAAAATTTGTTCAAGCTTCAAAATGATGGATCCTTGTTCATCCAAATCAAGAAATGGTGATTGAACTCATACCTTGTTATCGATGACTTTCTTAAATGAGGAGATATGAAAAATTGGGTGGATCTTAAAAGTGGGAGGAAGGACCAATTTGTAGGTGGTTGAATTAATCCATTGTAACACTTGGTAGGGACCATAGAAATTTGCTACAATATTTTGGTACCCACAAAGTTATAGTGACGACTATTTATAGGGTTGAAAATGGAAGAAGACCATATCCCCTACATCAAAGCTATACTCAAAATGGTGGTGATCAACTTATTGACGCATATGATTTTGGGTCAATTATAAATTCTCCTAAAGTTGTCAAAGGAGTGAGTGTTGCATGCTAGCAAAGAATGGTATCTACTTCCTAAACTTTGGAGCTTCTTAGAATGTAGGAGAAATGTTTTGATGGAGGATGACCATATACTACTTCAAATGGTTAGATGGTTATAATTTTTTTATACAAAATCCTTATTGTAAATGGGTACCCAATCAATGATATGTCCTAAAGAGGTGGGTGAAACCCATATTTCCTTCTGGTGTTTTATAGGGATTAGACAAAATGAATTTATGAGGGGTTTTTTGGTGGTTGGTTATAAATTAAAGTTGGTGCGATAAAATTTAGGCGATGATGGAAGATTTCTACCTTCTATATTGTTTATACATCGATCCATCTTAGCTCTATAAGTATAAACCCTTGTATCTCCATTTGGCAATGGATCTTCTTTCTCTCTCCTTGCAATTTATAGTGTATGTGTCTCTATGTATTAGTTATGTATACAACATATATGTTATAATACATTCCTAACTGTGGATTTTATAAATATCTTCATATCTTTCTATGTAATATCTTTTATTTTTCTTCCCTATTGCTATTGTTATTGCTTTGATTTGGATTATAGAATTATAAAATGCATAGGATTAAAGAATAATTAAATATCATGCATCAATGACGTTTAATTTCAAAGCACGCAGACAGGAAAAGGAAATCACATGTTTGAATCTTAGGAAGCCTATAAGAGAACACACTTTTAGGAATTCTAAGGAATATTGGGCTTGGTCAGACCCAATATTTTTTAAAGGCTAAACCTTTGTTTGGTTTATCTCATCATTTATATTTCTTAAAAGCATTGGAATATTTTTAAGGCCTAGAAAGCCAGAGGTTTGACCACCTAAACTTTATAGGTCCTCTCACCAATGGTGACCCATGGAACAGAAAGCAAAACATTGATGGAAGAAAAAACCTACAAAATAGATAAAATTTGGTCCATGTCATTGCTCTTTCTCTGTCAAAAAAGAATTTGAATGATGATAGGTTGAAGCTCAAATTTAGAAAGGAGACTCAGTAATGGCTATAGAAAATATTACACGAAATTTATAGAGAAAGTAATAATTGAAATATTATTATAATTCTTAAAAGAAGACTATTTTATATTTGAATTGTTTATTTTTTTATTATTTAGTTTGCAATGGAAATTCAAATCTAAATATTAATAAAGTAGATTTATGAAAATAATTCTTAGGATCCTTTTACTTAAAATGCCCATATCCATACATATATTGCAATAAGTAATAAAGTAATGGAAATAAAAACAAAAATATTGTAATACAAAATAGAAATGCAATAACTTATATTAATCAAAATAGAACCACAATGCATAATTATTGGCCTCTTCAAGGGGGTAACCTCCTTAGAAGCATAAATTTAGTACAATATGCAAAAGATAGATGCATTCATGTATGCCCCTTACCTTTTTAAAATCTCTTCTCAACCCTAACCCTAATGGTCAATGGTCTATTTCACATGTAAGTAAGGACTCGAGCTAGAATATTCTACTAAAGAAACAACCACATTCTTAATAATGATTATATTAAATGTTCTCATTTTTCTAGGTGCCTCAAGTGCCACTTGCATATTACAATGTATTACATAATAACATTAGGATGGGGTACCAATAATAGAAATGGGGTCATTACATAATAATGTTAGGATGGGTTCCTAACATACCCTTCCCCTTAAAAAAATTATTTTCAAATTTATAATCTGAAAGGTAAATTTAAGGTCAAATTGACGGGAATTGAACACTAAAGCACCAACTTTTGACCACTTTATTCGGGCAAAAAATAATCTTTTAGAAATAAATTATAGGAATAAGCATAGGACCTGAATATAAATAAATTCTAGGTACATCCCCCATGGAGAAAATCCTATCCTTTCAAATTACCATATGACCCAATCAAGAACAAAGAACAAAGAATAAGTAGCAGGCTTATTGAATAAATTTAGGATAAATTGAAATGTTCTAAAGAAAATATTTGAGAATGTTGGATTATGAGATGTGAGTGGGAAAATATGAAGAAGGCTTATCCTAGCACTTTAGACAACAACTTTATCAAGCAATTCAATTAAGAATGAGATGCATGGATAGTTTCACATAAAGGAAAACTACTTCCCAACCTGATTAAGGAAAATATTAATGAAGAGAAAGAATACATATTTGAGGAATAAGGGGAAGCACAAAGTCCTGCTTAAGATCAGTTTTAGATAGTACAATTAGATTTTTGAGTAGATTCTAGATCAAAAGAAAGGTCTTTTTTAATATCATGGGAATCGGTAACATCCTTTCATCTTTAACAAATGGGCACAAGGGTCAAACATTCTCCCTGATGTTTTTTCCTGTGAACACAGGTCAAATCATTGAATCTACCTTTATAACCCTTGCCTCTCCTCCATTAAAATGACCCTAAGTGAGGGATACCCCTAGTGGCTCAGGGTTGGTACTGCCATTATCAAGCTATCACACACTCAATAGACTCAAGTCAGACTGCTATCTTTGCCCTTATTGGGTATGCCCCAAAGGTTTGAACCTAGGTCTCTATTGAATGTGTCTCATATTTTGTAGAGGAAGTATTGTACACGGGGCCCCTACTTTTGAGATATTTCAGAGATATTTTTGAAGATATTCTCAGAGATATTTTTGGAGGCATTGGTGGGATTCTTGCTATTTGTGAGTATGGGTTGTTTTAGCCCATGGTATTGTGGGCACAGGATTCTAAGACCACATTGTGGTTTAGGGTTGTAAGAGTTTCCTTTATATTGATTGTAATGTCCCATTTCGGGATGAGTGTGAACAATAATAGAAAAGGAGGTGTGGCTCTTGTTTGCTAGAAGTAACCCATATTGGGTGAACCAGGATAAATCTCTTGTGTTCTATGTGCATGTATTTTGTGAGTTGTTATTTTCTTTTGAATTATTTAATTTTGTATTATTATTCTAGAATAAGCCTAGGTATAACTATTCAATATGGTATTAGAGCTAAGTTGTTAGCCATAGAGGGATGCCTTTATTGCTAGGATTTTAGTTCATTTGAAGAGGATCTAAGGTTTCTAAGAGTTATAGAAAACCTATTATAGAATGGGAGTTTTACGCAGAAGGCACTTGAAGTAAAATGACATTAAATAATTCAAGGATAGAGATTGAGAAATTTGATGGAAATTTTTGAGCTATGGAAGTTAAATATGGAGGATCTACTTGTGGACAGAGCTCAGTGGTCTGTTATCTGTGGAAAAAAACCTACCAGTACATCCGATGAAGATTGGAAAAAGTTGAATAAAAAATTAAGGAGTCTAATTCGACTGTGCCTTGTAGATTCAGTCTTAATCAATGTTTCTAGAGAAGCTACTACAAATAATCTCTAGGAGAAGTTAGGGGCTCTGTATCAATATAAGTCCCTAGTGAACAAATTATTCCTCCAAAAGAAATTGTATAATCTTAGGATGAATGAAAGGGATTCAGTAGTAGATCATCTTAATGCATTCAATACGATGGTAAGTAAAATTACATCTATTAAAATTAAGTTGAGTGAGGAGGATAAATATATTACTTTGCTATGCTCTCTACCATATTCATGGGATAATCTGGTTGTAGCAAATGGTAGTACAACTTCATCCACTTTGAAGTTTGAAGATGTTGTAGCATCTCTATTATCAAAGGATATGAAGAGAAAATCCATGGAGGGCACATCAAAGGATGCCCTAACAGTGAGAGGGTATACCAAGTAGAAAGATAAAATGAGATTTGGTGATAGATCTAAGTCTATAGGTAGATCTAAGTCTCGAGGAAGGTTTGAGAGAAAATGTTGAAAATGTGGTAAGTTTGGATACATGAAGAAGGATTGTCGATCAAAGAATGTTGATTCTGGAAAGAGATCTGATGAATCCACTTCCACAAAGATAAATAAATCCACTTATGAATGAGGGGATGTATATTTGGCATCTTGCTCCACATGTTTAGATAGTAATGATTGGTTAATCGATATTGGTGCCTCTTTTCATATGACTCCTCATAGGGGGTGGTTTAGTGAATATGAAATATATGATGGAGAGGAGGTACTTTTGGGATATGATTCACCACTTAGAATCATTGGTCATGGAAGAGTGAAAATATTGTTGCAGTATGGTAGGATTAAAACCCTCTTAGGTATGATTCATATTCTTGGCCTTGCTAGAAATTTAATTTTTGTAAGCAAAATGGATGATGTAGCAATGAACATTAGTTTTAGTAAGAATTCATGCAAAATGGTTCGTGGATTTATGGTGTTAGCAAGAGGAGTTTGGATTGGAACTTTGTATAAGTTATTAGGAAGCACTATGAAAAATGAGTGCAATAGCTCAACTATTCTTGAGGATGAATCAGATAAAATTTGAACCCTTTGGAATCAAATAATGGGACATATTGGAGAAAAGGGATTGCATACCCTGTAAACAAAAGGTATGGTTCAAGGTATCCCTAATTGCTTAATATTTTTTGATTTCTTAGAACATTGTATTTATGGCAAGAATAATCGTGTGAGTTTTCCATCTAGTGTTGCAAGATCAAAAGGGGTATTAGATCTAATTCACAATGATGTCTTTGGTCCTATCCTATTTTATCCCTTGGAAAATCACGGAACTATGTTTCTTTCATTGATGATTTTTCAAGATATGCATGGATTTATTATCTTAAAATTAAAGCTAAATTTTTTGACAAATCTAGAGAATTTAAAGTACTTGTTGAAAATCAAACTAAGAAAAATATTAAGGTATTGAGGTTTGATAATGGAGGAGAGTATTGTTCAAATAAATTTGAGGATTTTTGTAAGCAATGTGATATTGCAACAAAAAATACTACTTCATATACACCTCAAAAAAATGGAGTTGCTGAGAGATTGAATAGATCATTGATGGAAAAGGCTAGAAGTATGCTCAGTGGTGCTAGTTTGGCATAGGAATTCTAGGTAGAGGTAGTGAATGCAACATGTTACTTGTAAAATTGATCTCCTACATCAGCATTATTGGATCAAACTCTATTTTAAGCATGGTTTGATAAGAAACCCTCTCTTTCACATCTTAAAGATTTTGGTTGTGATGCATACATGCATATTCCAAAGGAGAAAAAAATTAAGCTTGATAATAAGGTTGTTAAATGTATCTTTATTGGTTATAAATATGGTGTTAAAGGATATATGCTTTGGATTCAAAAACTAAAATTATCGTTTACAGTAGAGATGTGGTATTTAGAGAAATGAAAAATGATCACAGGAAGGAAGTAACAAAAGAAGAACATGAAATGGTGAAATTTTATCTCATGGAAGAAGAATCCTACTCAATGGAATGGGATGAACCAGAGGTTCATACACCTATGGTAAGGATATCAACATGAGATAGAAGGCAACCTGAAAGGTATAGTCCATCTACTTTTCCTTCTTCCTCTGTTTTATTTATTACTGATGAAGATCCTAGAACAGTTAGAGAAGCTATTAATTCTAAAGAGGTAAACCTTTGGGAAGAAGCCATGAATGATGAAATGATGATCCTAAAAAGAACAAGACATGGGATCTAGTAAAATTACCTGGTGGAAGAAAAGCAATAGGTTGCAAATGGATCTTCAAGAAGTAAAATATTGAAGGTAAACTGGAGAAATATAAATATTTCCTGGTTTCTAAAGGTTGTTCTTAGGTAGAGAGAATTGATTATGGTGAAGTATTTTCTCTTGTTGCAAAGCTAACATTACTAAGATTTATTTTATCTGTGGCTACTACATTTGATCTTGAAATAGAGAATATGGATGTAAAAACTACATTCCTTCATGGATATTTGGAGGAATAAATCTATATGAGATAGCTTGAAGGATTCATTGTTGAAAGAAAGGAGGATTTTGTATGTAAGTTAAAGAAATATATGTACGAACTGAAACATACACCAAGAATGCGGTATCAAAAATTTGATACTTATGTTTTAGAACTTGATTTTGTTCGTAGTAATATTGATGGTTGTGTATACTCAAAGAAAATTGGTAATGAACTTGTAATTATAATTTTGTATGTTGATGATGTGTTACTAATTGGAAACAGTACATAAATGATTAGGGAAGTGAAGTATCAGTTAGCATTACATTTTGACATGAAATATCTTGGTCCTGGAAATTTTATTTTGGGTATGCAAATAAATAGAGATTGTTCAAACAAAAATTTGTGGCTGAATCTAAAAAAGTATGTTGAGACAGTATTGAAGAGATTCAGTATGTAGGATTGCAAACTAGTGAAGGTACCTATTCCTTTGGGTGCAAAGTTGTCTACTGAACAATGTCCAAAAATAGAAGAAGAAGTAGAATAAATGTCCCATGTTCCTTATGTAAATGTTGTAGGGATTTTAATGTATGCCATGGTGTGCACTAGACCAGATATTGCCCATGCAGTAGGAGTTTTGAGCATATATATGTCTAAACTTGGTAAAGAGCATTGGACTGCTATAAAAAGGGTTTTTAGATATTTGTGTGGTACATCTAATTTTTCAATATGTTATGAAGGTACAGGTAAAGAAAACAAATCCTTGGATATATAAGGTTTTGTTGATGCATATTGGGTTGGAGATCTTGACAATAGAAGATATACTAGTGCATATGTATTCAACTTGTTTGGAGGGACTATTAGTTGGATGAGCAAAATGTAAACTATTGTTGCTCTTTCAACCACTAAATTTGAGTACATGGCAACCACTAATGCAAGTAAGGAAGTAGTATGACTACAAAGACTATGTGCTAATATTGGGTTCTTTCAAGGAGCTATGAAGATAAATTATGATAGCCAAAGTGCTATATTTTAGGCAAATAACCCTACTTACCATTCAAGAACAAAGCACATTGATAAAAAGTACCACTTTAGTAGGGACATCATTGAACAGAAGAAAGTGTTGCTAGAAAAAGTGGATACTAAGGAAAATATTGTAGATGCTTTAACCAAGGCAGTTAGCATAGAAAATTTCATGTTTTGTATAGTTGAAATGGGTCTGGCAAGACCAAGTATTGGAACTAACATTGATTACAATGTTTCTGCAAAGTATTCAACAAGTGGGAGAATGTTAGATGTGTCTCATCCTTTGTAGAGGAAGTATTGTACATGGGGCCCCTACTTCGATGGTCCTACTTCATATTCAGAGATATTTTCAGAGGCATTGGTGGGATTCCTATGATTTGTGAGTATAGGTGGTTTTAGCCCATGGTATTGTGCCCACAAGATTCTAATACCACATTGTGGTTTAGGGTTGTAAGAGTTTCCTTTATATTGATTGTAATATCCCATTTTGGGATGAGTGTGAACAATAATAGAAAAGGGGGTGTGGCTCTTGTTTATTGGAAGTAACCCATATTGGGTGAACCAAGATAAATATCTTGTGTTCTATGTGCATGTATTTTGTGAGTTATTATTTTCTTCAGAATTATTTAATTATGCATTATTATTCTAGAATAATTTTGGGTATAACTATTCAATAGTATCCTCTTGATAAGTGCCCAAATTCTTACCAATCCACCTAGTCCTTGGGGACTATGTAATAAATATCGTAAGCCTAGAAAAAGAGGTTCAAATTGAATATAGCCATGAGGCTCAAAGCCAAATTCCAATGATGTAGAAAGTGAGACTTATTAAGAAATCATGCGTCCAACTACTTTTGGTCCAAATGAGCCTCGAGCTGATATCATTGAGCATCTCTACTATAGGAATTCCAAAGGAAAGGATAAAAGAAAAGGATCTTTGGTGGACTACAAAGAAGATATGGATAGAAAGATCAAGATGTAATGACTATCAAAATAGATCTAGAGGATGATAATTTCCATTTAGTAGGCTAAAGCAAAATCTCATAAGTAGCGCTCAAGAGGCAAGGATCAAGTATGATTTTTGTCCCATGTCCTACCTCTAAAAATTTGCCTCTCCCTCAATATTTTCCTCCATAAAAAATGACTCCAACACCATCCCTTCCAAAATAAATGGTGCTTCAAAATCCCCCACCAGCTAAGTATCAGCTTTCCCCATGTATGAGCAAAATTAGACTCTTGAACATTCACAAGCCTATATTACCATGCATATTGCTCACCTCAAAACTCCATTATCATCATTCCCCATAGTTTAGCCAACTATAGTTGCATCCCCTATCTCTAGTAATCCATTCTCAAAAATAACTTTCTTTCTTCAAGAATATGAGACCAATTACCAAAAATGGATAGAAGAACAAATTCTTGTAAAGCAAAAGAAAAGAGCACATGCCCAAACATTCAATATTGTAGATCCAATTTCCAATAAGTGACTCAAAATAGTTACCTTGCCAAAATCCAACAAACTAGATTTACAAATGACATAAGCTAATTACAACATTACGAAGTCGGAATTTGATATCTCAAGAATTCCAAGGGAAGATACACTCAAAGCCCTACATGCTGAAATTGATACATTATATCTGGAGAGAAATAGGACAAAAAAATTATAGAGCTACATAAAACAAAGTTGATACACTAAAAAGAATATTGGATCAAGAACAAAAGGAAAAGAAAGCTCTTTAGGTTGAAGTTGATGATCTCCAATAGTGGTTGAGTATAACTCTAACTTTAGAGCAACCACATGAAAGAGATAATAAAATACCATATCTAACAAAGCAACTACAACAAATGGATAAAAAGCTCCAAGAACAACAAAAGGAATTGTAGAACCTAAATGTGAAATTGAACTCATATGAAGAACAACTCACATTAGTACAATTGGAGATGGAAGAAGAGAAATACAAGGCTCAAGTTTTTGGCTACTCCCAAGAAGCATTGATCCAACTAAAAAAGAAAATTTGGGACATGATCATTGATGTAACCATGCAAGCTTTCCCAATGGTAAAATATTTTAAATATAATACCAAAATCTTGAGGGAAGCCAAAATTGAATATAACAAGATAAAAGAAGCAACAATGGAAAAATTGTAGTAGGTAAAGACAGTGCTTAAGATCCTAAACAAAATAACCAGCCCTCCATCGTTATGATTTTCAAACAGGTTCTTAGATGAAGTAGACCACTAGGCAAGAAAAATATTTTAAAATTACAAGCTTGCCCAAGAAGTAGTAGATTTGATTCAAGCATTAGGAATAAAATAAAAAAAGGTGAGATTTTTGACTAATGAAATATCAGGTTTTGGTTTCCCAGGTTTTTGGGATGAGGTAGGTATATTTCACAACCAACAACAACTCAAAGCTCAGCTTGAAGACATCACATATAATGAGGAAGAGTTTGATACATGGCTTGCATCAATCACTAAAGAGCAAATTTTTGAATTTTTGGATGGGCTATATACAATGCATGCGAAGCTCCACAAATTGGCCCAAAAATATAGGAATGTATCCTATAAAAGAAACCTCAAATTAAGAACTATCTTCCATAAGCTCCAAGGGGTGGATCTTCCCACAAAAATATTTTGAGATATAACATATCAAAAATTCTAGCTTTTTGGAGCTACATCAACTGATCAGAGAGCCAATGATGAGCAACAAAGAAAAAAATAAAAGGAGACTACTCAAATGTAAGAGGAACCAATCGATACTATGAAAAATTCAATATCTAAGGAAGCTTAAGCTAAAATTCAGGCAGTTGGGCTCTATTCAAATTCTTTTTTTTTATGAATATAGGCCCAATGGATAAGGTAGAATGGGTTCTCTGTTTCAGCAATAGAAACCTCTGAAAGGTGCCAATAATGTGGGTTGATTTATCAACCAGATGCAACGACATTGTAAATTTTGTGAAGCATATAGAGCCAAATGTGCAAGCTAGCTTATCCATCTTGATTATGAATTTAGCATTTTTCTATAATGTTAGGCCAATAAATTTAGCTAAGTGTTTGAAGATAATATTGAAACGTTTTGGGCATTGACATCATCTAGAGTAGCAAAAAAGTCTAGAACCTGATCAAGAAGAAGCTCAAATTTATCTAAGTTTCAATTATGAAGGCCAAAACTTTTTGGGCACTAATATCATCAAGGGCAGTGAAAATGTTTAGCACTCGACCAAGAAAAAACTCAAATTTGGTTGTATTGGAAGACAAGGCAAGAAATATTTTGGTGCTGAAGTCATCAAGGGTAGCAAAATAATTCTAACACCCAATGAGGAAAATACTTAAATTTGGATAAGTATTGGAAGATGAAGGCCAAAAATTTTAGACCTCTAGCAAGGTGCCAAAGAGCCCAAACCTACTCCAACAAATAGAATCTTTATCAAAGAATCTTAACAACCAAAGGATTTCCTCATTAAACACCTATCCTAATGCAACTAGATCAATCATCAAGTAGTATGGACTAAAGTAGCTAATAGATAATCTCACAAATCAACTTGATATGCATGGGACACCATGGTCTTAAGATAAATCAGAGTCATCCATATAAGTGATGTGGTCCCATCATAATTACACCAGAAGAAGTTGGAAAAGGGTTGTGCACATGTTATACTAACATGACAGGCCTATAGTTCATTTTGAAAGAAATCATGCTAGGCTAAGAGAAGGCAATGTAAAAACTATATATACAAAAATATAACCCATTCAAAGGGTTGGATCTTTAGCTTTTACAATTGCATAAGTTGTATGATGATTGTATTGTGTGCTTTGGAATATAGATTGAATTGTTGTTTGTCCTCTCTTTGAAATTGTTGTAGAACATTTATGTATATTCACTCTATTGTTAAGCATTTCTATTAAAATTAAATGAATGGTGTATTCTATCAAAGCTATTCTGCTAACTAGACTTCTACTTGATTATTATCTATTCAATATCTAGAATGCTTGATGATAGACATGTTTAATTGATTAAATATCCTATATTGGTAAATGAGAGTTAGTCTATTAGAAATTTTTATTAAGTTTTGAGTGCGAGAATCATGCCTTGTGTCTCTTGATGTTGTTGAATCCCGATCATTTTAAGTTTTAGCTTCTAACCCTATGCATTTCTTTCTTTAGTTTACACCTCTTTTATTAGTTTAGCTAGTACCATAAGGAACCAAACTTTCTCCAAAGGCTAATCCAGAAGCTATTTTGGATCTTCCAATATTGGATGAGGTCTTAAGGGCATAAATTACCCACCTAGATGGATTTTGAACCAAGAGAAACCGCTAAAAGTGGAGTTGGTCAAATTGAATTTTAATAGAGCATCTAAAAGAGATTCAGGATTAGGAGGAGGAGGAGAAATAATTAGAAATAGTAGGGATGTTTTATTGTCTCATTACACTTTCAATAGTGGATTTAAGACAAATAATGAAGCTCAAGCTTGGGCAACTTTTGAAGGGTTAAAAATATACAAAAAAATTAAATGGAACAAAGCATGGATGGAAGGTGATTATCTAATAGTAATAAATACAATTTTGAAGAAAGCAAAGGCTCCATGGAACATATAAGAGGTAATAGTGAAAATAAAAGACCTTGCTATAAAATTTAACGAAATCAAGTTTACACATATGTTAAAGGAAGGAAACAAATGTGCAAATAGGTTAGCCTATAGAGAGGTTTTAATTAAATATGATGAAGTTGAATTCTCTTTTCCATGGTTAGAGAACGTAGAATAATAATTAATATTTATTTTAAAATTTTCCATTGGTAATATTTGTTTAATTTTATAACATTAATATGTTTTTATATAAACTAATTATTATAATTCTTGTGGTTGTACTTATGCTTTCTGAAGGAAACTACCATTCCAAATCTGCCAAAGCATACTATGATAAGACTAAGTTTTGGAAATATTGCTCTACTAAAATACTAAGTTTTGAAAATATTACTCTACTAAAATACAATGTATAGATAATAAAGGTAGAGTTTTGACATTGTAAAATAAAATGTCTAGAACAAAGATATTAAATATTAGAATATTCGTATTTAAAAAGAAATTGAAATTGAAGATATAAAAATAAAAATAAAAATCAAGAATTTACACTTTTAAGAAAAATAATATAGATATCTAATTAGAGCAACTCAATTAAAATTAAAATTAAATCTATTTGTAAACTCTAAAACTCTTTAAAAAAAATTATGATTTATCATCTGTGAAAACCTAAATACAACTCTTATTTTTGGAAAAAAAAAAAAAGGTTTTTACATCTTTGCATTAAAATATCATACAAAATATTGTAAAAAAGTACATGCCAAATATATTAGAAGAATACGCACTACTCCATTAATGAAAGTAAAAGAACATCTGTGTGACTGTGGTAACAAAAGTGAAAAAACATCCGTGTGACTGTAGTTTATTGATAAGGATGCTACTTACATTATGGGTGATGTGATCGGGGTAATGTGACCCATGTTCAATCCCACTACCGATATATATAAAAAAAAAAAACTCTAAAAATTCACATTAATTTTAAAAATCAGTTTTATTCTTAAAAAACACAAAACACTCATTACCTGTATCACATAAAATAAATTAATCTTTAAATATAAAGAAGCCTTTCTGAACACATGTTTAAAAAGAAATCAAAGAAAGAATCTGGACAAAGGCCCGGCCCTGGAATTCCCCGATGAGCCGAAAACTGCCACAATACCTTATTTTCATCCACAAACATACGTAGGGCGCAAAGATTATTGCATATTTAATAATGTCTATTATCATTATAATAATTAATATAAAAATCCAAACCAAATACAAAATTAACTCTTAAAAAGACGGACAAAAACATTATCTCTTAAAACTCTTATTTAAAAATATTTATGTATATAAAATAATAATAATAAAATATTGTATTTGAGATATTGGATCTTTTTTATTATTGTGCTGAGGATTCAAATAAATAAGTGTTGTATTTGGGCTGTATGGTCGATGGTATTTAATATTCTTTATTATTGTGTTGAGAAATCAAAGAAGTATTGTATATTGGAGGTGTGATCGGTTGTACTCAATAACGTTTATTATTATGTTGAAGAGGATAAATTTCAAAAAGGTTACAAGAAGAAGCATGTATATCATGGAAAATGCAAGAAGGAAACAAGACAAAAGACAAGTCGAAACTCAAAAAAGTGTAAAGCTAAATAAAATTCTTTATTTTCTAGCAACAAGTGAAGGTGGAGAATTATAACTCAAAAAAGTATAAAGCTAAATAAAATTCTTTATTTTCTAGCAACAAGTGAAGGTGGAGAATTATCAGAACTTCAGTGTAGCTTATAAATGATCCTCCAAGAAGCTAATGTTTGTGAAGACCACTTTAAGAATGGTATTACATTGAACCTAGGTAAAATCCAAGCAATTGGAGGAATCAAACTGGGGTTTCAGAGGCTAGAGTAAAGGTTTGGAGAACATTTTCATGCAAAAAATACCATCAGAGAGGATCAATCTTGTTGGAGGGTCTTTCAACAGTAAGGATCATAGCCAAGAATGGGGGTCACAGGTACTTCAGTACCAGATCCTCCAAGACAAGGAATCTCATACCAGGATAAGCTATGTGGAGCCCAAAATAGCTTCAATGACTATCAAACACAAGCAAGGACAATCATAAATGTCATGGGGAAAGGACAAAAGGAGTATTCTTTATCTGGAAGGGTGAACGAAATTTTACCACAAGCAAAAGGAATACCAATATTGGAAACATCAGAGAATTGGATAGCTGAGGATATAGTTTATAAGAAGAAAAACAACCTAATAGGTAAATTTTTGGGTTTCGGACCATCCATGCACTTCCTCCACACGTGGATGAGGAAAAAATGGCATCTGGAAGGAGAATATGGAATTATAACTCTCCCAAATGGGTATTTTTCTATAGAGTTCACATAAATGGTAGATCGACAAAACGTATTTGAGGGAGGTTCATATCATCACAGGGTAGCGAGACTATTCCCGCAACCATGGAAGATGAGATTCAAAATGAGGGTGGAACCGACTACAGTACCAATATGGGTAAGATTATTTGCCCTTCCCCTTGAATTTTGTAAAAAGGAGGTACTTGAGGCAACAGGCAACTTACTAGGTCATTATCAAGGTAGATCAAGAGAAACAATTTTAGGAGGATCGACAACGTTTGCTAGGGTTTTTGTAGAAATGGACCTCAGTAAAACTCTTACAATAAATATAGACCTAAAAATAGAGGATTTTATGTGGCACCAAAAACTAGATTATAAGGTTGTTCCATTCAAATGTCATGTGTGCCACACTTAGGGACATTTAACTAGAATGTATCCAATAGTTGACAAAAGCAAATATTAACATGACAGGCCAATCTCTTCAGCAAGAGGTAAATCAGAAGGAAGGGAAAGGCCCAAAATACTCTGAGGGATTCCAAAGAGAAATCAAAATACCAAACAAAATAAATTAGCAAAATAATCAGAGACAAGGAGAAAAAGAGGAAAGAACAAACAATTAATATGAGATATTCAAACAATTGGGAAGCTTGGAAACAAAAGGAGATTTTCAAATGGGAGGATTAGAGGAGGATACTTAGCAATTCACACTTGTTTATTAGGAACAATACTCCAATCTCGTGTTAGGAAATAATCAAGGAGCGAAACTAGACACAACCTCTCTCATGGAAGAGGAGATTCAACCCACGAGAGAGACCATAGGAGGGAAAATAGAGTAGGGGATAGTATTAACTCAAGAAATAGAGATGGAAGAAGGAAATAAGAACAAATATGACCCTACTTTAGGGATTCATCAAGTGGAGAAGAAACAAAAAATGAACCAATCTATAGGGAGGAAGTCAAACAAGGGAAAGATGGAGGAACAAGGAAGAAATTTGAGCTTGAATGAAAAGGTAAAATCAATGGATGATTTTTTCTCTCTCAATTATCAATGATATTAATTACTTGGAATGTAAGGGTTTTAAGCAGCCACCCTAGAAAAACGGTAGTCAAAAAAATTATCATAGATATGAGTCCAAATATAATTTTGCTACAGGTTTCCAAAATGCAAGGAGAAGAATTACAACAAATAAATAGGAGGATATGGTAAAAAGGAGAGATCCTTACTCAATCAACACAAGGAAAATCAGGGGGATTGGCCACTATGTGAAATCACTAACTTTTCCCAGCTATAGGGGCCTCCACGAGAGGGACGTTGATGGTTTAGTTACAAAATAGATAAAATAGGAAAAAATGGACTATAGTTAATTTTTGTGGAGCACAAACAGATCAATGGGAAGCCATCTAGACATTCAGAGACAACTACCTGAAGGACCAATGGATTGTGGGAGGATAAATCAATGTAAAGCTTAGAATAGAGGAAAAACAAGGAGGCAGCGCCATTTTGGAGGAAAAATATAGGTTCTTTTCAAAAATAACATTTTAAATGAATCTAATAGATATCCCAACTATGGATAGCTCCATGACCTAGAAAAATAGAAGAAAGAAAAGAGAGATAGTCAAATCTTGCTTAGATAATTTCTTTATAGGAGAGGAATTATTCCTACATACCAAGCATCAAGTGAGGGTTGTGGATAGGCTTTCTTTAGATCATTTTCTAGTAAGTCTTACCATAGAAGAAGATAATCATAAAATTGTAGGAACTTTTAAATTTGAGCTATGGTGGCTGAAATATGAGGATTTGGAGGACCACATAAATGAATGGTGGAAATTAGGGAAACCAATATTTGGGACAATTCAATTCAAACTCCATAAATAATTGAAATATGTAAGGACCCAACTAAAGGAGTGGAGTAAACACAAGAAGGAACTCACTAGAATCTAAAATAACGAAATAAACGATCAGAAGGAGAAGATTGCTCAAGATATAATACAAGGAACTATTATGAAAAATTTGTTGCAATGTGAGGCAAAACTTATTAGGAGAGAGTAATATTTGGAGGAACAAGAAGAGATAGATTGGAGGTAAAGAGCCAGAGTTACATGGTTAAAGGAGGGGGATCAAACCATAGGTTTCTTTCAGAAGACAACAACAACTAGAAGACAACAAAATAGAATTATAGGCCTTACAGATATGATGGGTCAGGTAAAAACCAATGGAAGTGGAATGAACACTATAGCAAATTAGTACTTCCATAATATTTTCAATAGCAATGAAAATTTGAATGCAACATGACAGGAGAAGATACTAGAAGCAATTCCACAATTAGTCAAACTTGAACACAATATGTTATTAATGGATGAAATTTATTTGGAAGAAACATCATAGATCATACAAAAAATGCAAACAAGAAAGACCCTAGGACCAGATGGATTCCCCATTGAATTTTATCAATTTTTTTGGAAAATTGTGGGCAAAGCAATGGTGAGGGAACTGAAGGAAACCAGACAAAGTTAGCAAATGTTAAAATCCTTGAATCATATTTTTATTACATTAATTCCTAAGGGCCCACCTAGTGAGATAATTAATAATTATAGAATTATTTCAATATGTAATGTAGTATACAAGATATTAACAAAGCTTATGGTAGAGAGATTAAAACCTTTTTTACCAAATCTAATTTCAAGTGAGCAAGGTAGTTTTGTTTAAGGTAGACAAATTCTAGATGTAATAGTACTGGCCTAGGAGGTGATACACACAATGTACAAGCAAAAGGACCTAGGTATGTTCATTAAATTAGATCTTTATAAATCCTATGATATAGTAGACTAGTCCTTTATGCAAAGGATTTTAGAAAAAATGGGCTTTGTAGAGGGATGGAGAGAATGGATAAAAGCATTTACACAAACTACACCATTCTTAGTTTTGGTAAATGGAATTCCCTCTCCCATGTTCATAGTAGGAATGGGGTTGAGGCAAGGGGACCCCCTTTCCCCTTATCTTTTTATCCTTTATGCTAAATATCTAGGGGTACTATTAAAAAATGGAGACAAGAGGGGAGGCTAAGGGGTTTGAAAATAAGTTCTTAGATTGAGATAAATCACATCCAGTGTGTGTATGATACTGCTCTTATTAGTCAATTCAATATCCTAGTAGCAAGAAACATAAAATAATTTTTATATGGGTATACTCAAGCTACTGGGTAAAATTTTAATGAAAAAATGTCTCAAATAAATTTTTCAATACAACAAAGAGGGTGAGAGATAAAATTATACAATTGTTGAACTTCATGGAAACTCCTTTACCCATATATTATTCAGGAGTACCTTTATTTGCAAAGAAAACAAAAATCAAGGAGTGGAAAGGGTTGATTAACAAAATACAAGCTAAGTTGAGAAACTGGACACACAAATGACTAAGCTTGGGAGGAAGTTTTACAATGATTAAAGTTGTGCTATAAGCCCTCCTAGTTTATAAATTTTCCATACTTCAGGTTCCAAAGAGAATTCTAAAATATATTGGCAAACACATAAGAAAGTTTTTGTGGTCAAGTACGAGGGGAGAATAAAAATTAGCACTAGTTGGGTGGGAGAAGATATACCAGCCAAAAAACAATGAGGATTGGGGATAATATTAGCATCCCAAAGTAACAATGCACTAGTAGGGAAGCTATACTTGAGATGGATTATGACTACTAGGGGCTTATGGAGAAGACTATTACAAGCCAAATATTACCCAAGAGTGGTTGATAAAACATCCCAATACTTAGAGTGAAGGAGAGGGATCTATAGTATGGAGAAAAATGGAAACAGATCAGGAGTTAATAAATCCATACCTATATTGGCAGTTAGGGGAGGGAAATGATACTCTATTTTGGGAGGATTCATGGAATCAATTCCAACCAATTATTCAGACATTCCTAGATATGGAAAGTTGGAAAGTAGAGCTCCAAAATGCAAGGTTGTGGAAATCCTCTTACTATATAAAATCATGGAATCAACATGTGCCAAACTTACTACAATGGAAATATCCCTAAGAATGGCCAATGAGGAAAACAAAGGAACTAACTAAAAAAATGTGGAGACATCTCCAAGAACACCCAATTCAAGATGGTTGTAAGAGGGATATAATTGGATGGGGAGTAAGCAAGTTAGAAATCTATAAGGTAATTGAGGGAGGGATACAAGGTAGCCTATGGATATAATATTTCTCCAACACCACTTCCATGGACATTTGTTTGGCAAAATGAAGGATGTTCAAAAATTAAAATTCTCATGGCTGATTAACCATAGAAAGTTCTTGTAGCACCCTAAAATTGGTGTAGTAAAACCTTAAATAATTACAATTACTCTAGTAATAATTCAAATTCAAATTTCAACCCCAAAACCGCTCCCAAACTACCGCTTAACTCGTTTCCTCATTTCTCGTGCCATTTTTAGAGTTTGTTTTGACCGTTTGACGATATCATCGTCGATCAGACGATATCGCCTCAGATCGGATGATTTCGTCTGGGCTAGGACGTCCAGACGATCTTGTCCCAAAACTGATTTTTCACAATTAGCCTCTATTCCAACGACATCTCTAATCCGGGCAGAAGCGTGTCTGCACCGTTAGAGACCCTCCCCCATTGGAGATCTCCCAAATTGGGATGATCTCCAACCTCCTAACCTCCCTCCTAAGCCTATTTAAACTTAGGACTCCCCCTTGGCATCCCCCTGGCTGAAATTTCCTGTAACACAAGTTCTACGTGCATTAGACCATCTTAAATTATTATTTGCCTCCATATTTGTCCAAATTTATTTGCAGGAACCTTAGTATTTTTCAGTCGGAGCAAGCTCAATTCGTCGTGGACGATCCTGTTCAATTCGAGACGATTTCGCACCAATTCGAGATGATCTCGACTGCAGTCTGCATTGGGGGAAATCAGTGCCCAGAGTTTGCATTTCCTCATTATTTTTTGCTACATTATTCTGTATTTAGTTAATCTTATGATTATTCTTTATTATTTTGCATCTTGGAGTTCACCCATGTAGTTTAATTGCATAATAAGGTCATGATTAGCTATTAAAGTGTTGCAACTTACTTGCATTTCTATTCGGGATTATCTGTTAACATCCTTATTGTCATTTTACATCATTATCCTCTATTAGCATTGTTGCATTTTTTGTATTTTGTGTCTATTTCTCTGTTTGCAGGTCTCTGACGAATTCGTCTGATGAATTCGTCAGATCTCAGATGATCCTGCAGGTCAGAGACGATCCCGTCAAATTCTAGACGATCTTGTCTGCTTCAAGAATTAGAACCTCCATCAGACATCCGGATCAGGTATGGCTCTTTAATTTAGCTTTTTCTCTTTGTTTCTGCTCAAATCTGTTTGCTGTATTTCATTTAGTCTGCATTTTCATAATAGAACAACTTAGATTCATTTGGCCAAACCTAGGACTCGAATGTTTAAAGATAAAACTAAACACATTAAACACATTCCCAACCTAGGCGTGGAAACTGCCATTCAAACGTTTCTTGGTGAACCCACCATCCATCAAAAAATCACCATAATACACCTCCCCCAAGAGGCGGGACCTTCGCAAGGCCTCTCAGTCCGAGGTACCGCGCCATCCTTTTCCCATCCTCCTTCCGGGCACGGATCCTATAGCCTGAAGGTAAGGATGCAAAAAATTTGGAGCGATACATTTTGGTGAACCCGACGTGAATAACATAGGCATCTTTCTGATTCAAAAATATAAAAAAAAACAAATATATATATATATGTATACAAAAAAAAAAAGTAGCAAAATCATCATTTCAAGTTTGTATGTTTTAGATTCAATTCTAAATAGTAGATGCTAAATATTACTTTTAGAAGTACTAAAGAAACCATGAGTTTTTACTCAAATCAATATGAGCCCATCAGTAATGTTGGAAGAATTCAGCCAAATACATTTGTTGATTATGACCAACCTCATCCCTATTCAACACCACCTCCATCACACTTTTCTCATTTTTCATCCTTACCCCAACAGGACAATCCCTTTGCCAATCCTCTTCATAATGATATTATCTATTCTCCCATATATCCATATTATGTCTATCAATCCACATACAATCCTCCTCCACCCTTTCAATATTCTTCTTTCAATACAACACATCCATTTCAACAAGAAAATACTTATTCTTCCAATTCTACCATGCACTCACCTCATACTTCGCAATCTTCCTGTCATCATTCTACCCATAATAAAGAAAGTAGAGGTGAGAAACCATTAGGTCCTTTTATGACTGAATTCCTAAGGCATTTATCAAAAACCTCTCAAAAACCTTCATCACGTAAATTTACTAAGCTCAATCAACCAATGGATATAATTCTCAAGCATTTACTTGATACAAATAAGATTGAACTCCCTTCCATAAGACAACTTGATACCACAGCAGATTGGTTTAAACCTGAGCTACATTGTGAATATCATAGAGTGGATGGACATATGACACAAAATTGTAAAGATTTAAGATGTGCAATTCAAGATTTGATTGATGAGGGTCTTTTTAATATAAAGGAATTACAATCTACAACCGATGATAAATCTCAAGTAAACAATCAAACTCCTACACAACAAATACCAATAATCAATCAAGACATGGGGATCTCCCAAGAACCCCTATTCAATTATCAACAACAAGAAACCAATCAAATATTGCATGTTAATGTGTCCCATCATGATGATATTATTAATATTGTAACAAAAACTACAAATGAGCAACCTCAAGTTCAATCAACTCAATCCGATATTCAAGAGATGGATTCCTCATTTGACCAACCTTCAAAACTATCTTTGGCTCTAGAGAATGATCCAAAATGGAATGTAAGCATAGAAAGCTCATCTTTAGAATCAAAATCTCAATCTGAAGTCCACTTTGATAGCCAACAACAAGTGATTAATCCTCAAGCAAAGATATCCCTTTTAGAAGTATTACAAAGTTCTCATAAGGAAACTTTGTTCAAGATACCTAGCCAACAATTTGTTCCTCATCATATTTTCTCTAAGGACATAATTAATGGTGTAAACCCTCTTGAGGTTAATCATATTTCATTCTATGATGAGGATATTCCTTCCTCTACTCCACAAGAAGACTCATCTCTTTACATTACAGGATCTAGTAAAGAAACACCTGTTAAAACTATCATGGTAGATAATGGCTCCTCTCTTAATTTATGCACTTATCAATTATTCCAAAAACTCAAATTAAAGGAAGAAGATCTTAATGAATCAAATGTTATTATAAAATATTTTAATAATGAAATTCAAGAAACATCAAGTTCTATACATTCTCCATTGTCACAATTATCTTCTATCCATCACTTTTCTTCATCCATATATGATCATCCTTGTTTACCAAATAACACCCATGCATATCTTTCATATATGCTCCCTCCATCTTATCAAGACTTGGAAGATAGTGATAAGAATGAAGAACTTTCTTATCCTTCTGACATTTTATTTTGTAACATGATCAATTTTCCACATATAAAAGTCAAATCTTTTGCTACATTATTCTACATTATAACAAAGCTTTTGTTATCACTACCTTTTATTCATCACCTTTTGTTCTTACCTTCAACACAACCAAATTATCCTTCAAAACCTCCTTTGATTTTGAAGCAACCTTAGACATGCTATACTCAAATAACCTTGTATAGTGTATATAGATCATCTTGTATATACCACCAATTCCATCATCTAAAAATTCATATAAAAAATAAAAAATTCAAAAAAAAAAACAATCACATTGTAGTTCTTTCAATTCATAAATTAAAATATAAAAACACCAAAAACATCCAAATCATCAAAATCTTCAAAAACATCTTTTATTTTTGTACCTCTCAATTCTTGAAGTATTGCAGTTATATTTTCAATTATTTTGGATAAATTAGCATTTATTTGGAATCCCGCACTTTCACACTCACATAAATAAATATCTTGATTTTTATCTGGCATGATTACTAATCTCTCTTATATCAAAGTCCACAAAATTCAATTAAATAAAGTTTGAGCATAAGAGAATTGATCTTGTTATTTACTTAAACCAAGCACATCCTTTCACAATAAAATGATTATATTTGTAATGTCCATGCTATGCTACATAGTAGAAGTGGTTTCTTGAGTGAAAAGTTTCCCCTGCTATCCTATCATGCACATGGTCTAGAATCTTTGAGAATTGGCAAAAGGACAAGCTCACCCCTACCCGGAATAAAAATCCCTTGCTCTACAGACTAATCCGAGCAAGTATCCCTAGCATAGGAAGAAAAGCAAAGTTCAAGAAAAAGAGAAAAAGAAAAATGTTATTTTATATCATTACAACAATGTTTCAAGCATTATCTCAAAAATCAAGCAAAAATACAAAAGAAAAGCAAAAGAAAGCAAAAGCAAAAGCAATAAAATCCCTCTCCCTACCCATTGAAAAGAAAAGAAGGGTTGATGAGCTTGAATCCCTGGAATTCTCAATTATTCAAAAACTGTGAGGTAAGCCCCATAACAGGTGGTTTGTGCCCAACCTGCTTGGCCTTGGGTAACTCCTAGCGTGGTGATATGTCTGTCACATTAGCGACCTTCTTTTGTATAGACCTATGTCTTCTTATGGATTAGCTAGCTCTTGATAATCTGACTTACATAGTAGTCTGGTATGGTTATATGCATCTAAATCATGGTTAATGAACACTTATTTGGTTCATTCAAATCACTTGTATCAAATTATCTTGCTCAAAACTGGTAAACGAACATAGCAATTGCACACACATTTGTATTTGAGAGATTTTGTGTATCATTATGATAAATCAAGATTGGAAATGAACTCACATATGCACATGGGATTCCTTATAAATCCAACTTTTGTCTTTGAGATACTTTGAAATATCTTTGCAAATTGTCTGGAATAATTTCATTTTTCCTTTCTCGCATAAAGACAACTACATGCATAATCAAAAATCAAAATTTCTTTCAAACCATACAATAAAAACACAAAATATATATATATATTGTCGACTTTCGCGATGATGGTATAGTTCCAGAACTTAAATGGGAGTCTTATGCCTAGCGCAAGTCCTCCTCTTCATATTTTCTGTTTATTTTCAACAATTAAAAATCAACCATACAATAAAACTATTATATCAACTTTTTCTTTGGATTTCGCGATGATGGTATAAGTCTATACCTACATATTCTATGCCTAGCGCAAACCATTGTACCAATTTTTATTCCCCATTTATTTAAAATCATAAAAACATATGACTTAAATCATTCTGTTATACAATTATGTTTTTAAAAAGCATGCACATTATCACTATTTCATGTCATTATGTCAATATGCAAATTTGCAATGATGGTATAATTCCTAGGGAATTATCCAAAAATTTTATCACACTTAGGAATTTATGCCTAGCAAAAATCATTTTAAAATATTTCATGCATAATATTTTCATGAAAAGTCTGAAAACAAAATCATCATCATCATCATTTGCACCATTACACCAAAGTCTTAAGACAGTCTCTTAAGCACTCTTTTACTTTTAACAATATTTCTATACTGGGATTAGCTTGACGACCGAGTGAGCGGTGACTCCATGAAATGGTCTATAATAGCGACAATGTCCTTTGAAATTATTGTTAGAAGTCCTTTTTTTTATCAAATCATCACATCACAAACAACCAATTTGTTCCATCAGATTATTTCATTTAAATTTTAAAGCATCCATTAAAAACCATACATATTTCCAAACGACATAATTACATGAATCATCAAATCAATCACACCAAAACATTAAAAGCATCATACAAACGCATAAGACAAGTCATATGATCAAAAAATATCTCATCATATATATATATCAAATATATGTACATCATATCAAAAATAGATTGGTATGCCACAATCTACATCTTGGCATACTCAATCCTCTCAATCAAATATACAATCTCTATGTAGTGCAGTAGCCTCACCTCGAGAACCCCTCGAGCTCTCAGCCTCATCTCCTCCCCTGCCCTGAGGTGGAGGAGGTGGCCCCATCGCAGTCCGTGTGGTGCCATGAGTCCTGGATGCCGATCGTGATGATGTCCTAGATGACCCCATCACGACAGGCTCTGCAATATGAGCTGGTAATGGCACCCTCTGCTCTGCTGGCACCGCCTGGTAATATAGAGCCTGATAGAATGTAACCTGGGCAATAGCGCGTGCTAAATCCTGAGTGCTCGCTCCTCCGCCCTGAGCTCTAAGTCGTGTAGCCTCATCCTGCAATGTCTGCACCTGAGCCCGTAGGTGGGCAACCTCAGCTCGGAGAGTCGTTGTCTCGCTGCTCTCCCTAGTGTCAACACCCTTGCCCTTATCGGGCGATGGTGGCCTCTCTCTCTATGGAGAAGGGGGTCTCTCCTCCCTCCTCTCCCACTACCATGGCCTCTGCTGAGCCTGTGGTCTCCTCTGCTCTCTCCTGTCATGACCCTGTGCTGCCTCAATGGCTGCCTGGCATTGCCTCCCCATTCGATGCACAACTACGTGAATCGGACCCTGAGCCCTCATCATCCGAGGAGGGTGGATGCCTATGTACCAGGCATCATAGTCGTCGGCTACCCCAGCGTCGTCCCCATCCACTGGCTGAATGGGGGCATCATCTATGTCCTGACTCCAGAATCGTTGCATATCTAGAGCCTCGCTAACTATAGTGTTATCCCGGACAGTCCAAGAAAACTCGTAGTCTCTGAGAGATGGGATCCCTTACTGTAGACCGAACTACCTCAAAACTCGGTCATATCGGTGGAGCTCCACCTCTCCCCTCTCCATCCTCATCCAGCAGACTCTCCTGATGCGAGCCAGCTCCTGTCCATCCTCGGCCCACCCTGGATGATCTCTCCAAGGCCTCCAGGTGATCTGGTCGAAGACAAGGTCGTCTAGTAGTCTCCGGGATGCTGGCAGATCTATCCGTCATTGTGCCCCTCTTTGGAGCCACTAGTAGAAAACTCGGGGCCTCTCCCCATCAATCCCTGTTAGTGGGAGCCCTACCGGCCTCCGCATCACGATGTGCTCCTAACACCAAACCTGTAGTAATGATGTCATAACCAGACATCGGCCGCCCTTGTATATGACCCCATGCAGGATCCTATACAACCGGTAGAGTACAAAGCTCCCCCAAGCAAACCTGTATCCGTGGTCTCTCATGTCGTAGACCACATCTGTCAGTAGCCATGGTACTCTGCATCCACTCCGGTGGCATAGCAAAAGTCCACCTACCACCCTAGCCAAAACCCATGTGAGTCTAGATGCCCCAGGCATCTTTCGTAGCGACTCGATATTCACTTCGCCCTTCTCCAGGGTGAAGCTCGGATCGCCACACAGTCGCATCATCGCGTGGCCCTGATTGGCCGTGGGAGTGATCAGTCATCCTTGTATGGGGATCCTCAAAATCCTCCATACATCCTCCAGTGTGGGAGTCATCTCCCCTATCGGTAACCAAAAATAGGAAGAACCCGGATACCACCTCTCTGCTAGGGCTGTCAATAGCCCCATATTCTGTAGAAACCTGTGGCATCTCTACCACATGTTGCAAGCCGACCTGAGCCAACTGATCTCGCTCTGCTTGAGATAGAGCGGCCAAGTCATCCTTCAACCCACCATATTTCCATTCTTTGTTCTTTAGTAATCCTCTCTGCAACATAAATAATAAAAAATCAACAATAAAAATCATTAAATCATTAATCAAAATGCAAGTCAAAATAAGTTCAATTTTATAAATGATGATATCATCCACAATTGGACGATATCGTCCCTAATTTGAGCAAATTCGTCTCCGATTTCGCATGAGGAAATCGTCCCTTATTAGACGAAATCGTCCCCCTATCGTCGATTTCGCCCTTAGACGAAATCGACGATATCGAGACGATTTTGATGAAATCGAGACGATTTCGTCTCGACGACGTCGACGGCCCAAAAACAGTCGCGATGCTCAAAAATCAATCAAATCTAATCTAAAAAGCATGAAATTCTAAAGTAAAGCATTCTAAACTAAGTTTAGACCCTTACCCGTAGCCCACATCGGACCTCTGTCGATCTGTGTGCTGTCTCGACCATCTTGTCTCCAGAGCTCTAAAAACTAGGAAAATGAATAGTAACAATGAATTAGGGTTTTACCCTATTTTTCTTAATTTTATTCAAAAACAATTAAAAACATTTTAAAATTTTGCTTTTTCGCGTTTTTACCTCAAACGTTCGATTTGGGTAAAAACACGGAGGGGGCACCATAGTAAGTCGTCGTACGATTCGACCTAGAATCGTCGCCTAAAAATGGGAATAATTTTTGCTTTCTCGTAGATCGAGAAGAACTCATCTTTAATGCATTTTCTTCGAAAAATTTGCTAAAGAGGGGGCAAAATGTAGCACCCTAAAATTGGCGCGATAAAACCTTAAATAATTACAATTACTCTAGTAAATATTCAAATTCAAATTTCAACCCCCAAAATCGCTCCCAAACCGTCGCTTAACCCGTTTCCTCCTTTCCCATGCCATTTTTAGAGTTTGTTTTGACCGTTTGATGATATCGTCGCCGATCAGACGATATCGCCTCAGATCGGACGATTTCGTCTGGGCTAGGACGTCCAGATGATCTTGTCAGATGATCTTGTCCCAAAACTAATTTTTCACAATTAGCCTCTGTTCCAACGGCATCTCTAATCCGGGCAGAAGCGTGTTTGCACCGTTAGAGACCCTCCCCCATTGGAGATCTCCCAAATTGGGATGATCTCCAACCTCCTAACCTCCCTCCTAAGCCTATTTAAACTTAGGACTCCCCCTTGGCATCCCCCTGGCTGAAATTTCCTGTAACACAAGTTCTACGTGCATTAGACCGTCTTAAATTATTATTTGCCTCCATATTTGTCCAAATTTATTTGCAGGAACCTTAGTATTTTTCAGCCGGAGCAAGCTCAGTTCGTCATGGATGATCCTGTTCAATTCGAGATGATTTCGCACCAATTCGAGACGATCTCGACTGCAGTCTGCATTGGGGGCAATCAGTGCCCAGAGTTTGCATTTCCTCATTATTTTCTTGCATTATTTTTTAGTTAATTAATATGATTATTCTTTATTATTTTGCATCTTGGAGTTCACCCATGTAGTTTAATTGCATAATAAGGTCATGATTAGCTATTAAAGTGTTGCAACTTACTTGCATTTCTATTCGAGATTATCTGTTAACATCCTTATTGTCATTTTACATCATTATCCTCTATTAGCATTGCTGCATTTTTTGTATTTTGTGTCTATTTCTCTGTTTGCAGGTCTCTGACGAATTCGTCTGATGAATTCATCAAATCTCAGACGATCTTGTAGGTCGGAGACGATCCCATCAAATTCCAGATGATCCTGTCTGCTTCAAGAATCAGAACCTCCATCAGACATCCGGATCAGGTATGGCTCTTTAATTTAGCTTTTTCTCTCTATTTCTGCTCAAATCTGTTTGTTGTATTTCATTTAGTCTGCATTTTCATAATAGAACAACTTAGATTCATTTGGCCAAACCTAGGACTCGAATGTTTAAAGATAAAACTGAACACATTAAACACATTCCCAACCTAGGCATGGAAACTGCCATTCAAACGTTTTCTGGTGAACCCACCATCCATCGAAAAATCACCATAATACACCTCCCCGAGAGGCGGGACCTTCTCAAGGCCTCTCAGTCCGAGGTACCGCGCCATCCTTTTCCCATCCTCCTTTCGGGCACGGATCCTATAGCCTGAAGGTAAGGATGCAAAAAATTTGGAGCGATACAGTTCTTGACATTTGATAATTTGAGAAAAAAGGATTTCTACGGGCCCTCCAAATGTGTTATGTGTGGAAAGGCAGAGGAGACCCTGAATCACCTCTTTTTTGGTGTTCTTTTGCCAAAGACATATGAATTAGTTGGTGAAGGCAAATGAGACAATATCAAGAAATATTTGGGAGCCATAAAAGATTTTATGAGAAATGGAAATGGTGAAACTTTAAGACTAAAACAATGAAAATTGCATGGAATCTAGGACCTAGCTTCATATATTGGTGGAAGTTATGGCTAGAATGAAATGCATGTATATTTAGATTAGAGCACAAAACAAAGGAGAAAGTATGGGAGAGGATTATGAATAAGGTAATAGAAACACTATCTATTTGATTAAAGGAATAAACAAACATAGAAATGACTATTCTAAGGATATTTGGAGTAACTGTAAAAGAAAAACAACTAAGTGTTGGATGCACAAGTGAGATCTCATTAAATAACATTAAATGGAGACCACCTCACATAGAGTGGGTGAAGGCTAACATAGATGGAACTTCTACTAAAAACCCTAAAAGAGTTTTTTTTGGCATTATCATATAAAATTGAAAAGGAGAACAAGTGTACTAGAGAGCAAACAGTATATATAGGGGAGACAAAAAATAATAAAGCATAAAGACATGTGATCTTGTCAGCATCAATGATAGTTGTAAATCTACATTTACATGAGCTATGGATAGAGATAAAATCTCAGGTATGGGTTGGAATAATGGATCCGATAAGACCCTTTCAGGTGTTGGGAATTTTGGAGAGAAGGAAGGTGGAAGTAGTTCAAAAATTTTGGAAGGTTTTTCAAGATGTTTTTACTACACATATCAAGTGAGAGGGAAACAGGGTGGCAAATTATTTAGAAAAATGGGGGAAAATAACTAGAGGAAGGACAATATGTGGAATATTAGATGGAAAATTAGATAAGATGGTGCCAAAGAATCCAAGGGATGTGAGAGGTGGTACAAGCATATAGCAAAATATGAAAAACTAGATAGTGATTCTAATGAATCGATCATAGTTTGTACACTAAAAAATGGAAAAGAAGAAAATAAATGACAAGTTATCCTAGTGTCAAGCTTGGTAAGCAAGGTTATTGGTTGTTTGACATAGGCTCTTGTGTCTTCATCCTCAAGCTACTATTGCTCTACTATTTGAAATTACTACCACTAGACTCAGAGTGTCCAAGGTGGGTGGTTTTTAAAAACAAAACACACATAGCCATAGAAATTTTATTGAGTATGTCTAGATTAAGAGAAAATAAGCCTTCACCCCACAAACAATAAAAATTTTAGACATATTCAATAAGCCAATAATGACTTCAAAATAGCATGAATATAGATGGATGGTCTATGAAATTTAGATGAATTAGAAAAATTGGAATTCAACTATGGTAATGTTGATGTGTATAGATAATTGCATTATGGTGGCCTCAGGTGATGTTATCAACAAACACACCTATATAATATTTTTATGGGTAATTTTGAGCTAGGAGGGTTTGGAGGAGGATTTTATTTCCTCCTTGTTTCTTGTCCAGCTCATTTTACTTTGTAATACAACTTCTATAAATATAATCTAATTTTCAAAGTTTCAAAAAAAGAATGATATTACAGTCTCTTGATTTTGTTATTTTTGTGAAGACAATATAGAAGGCTATAAGGCATTAATCACTCTTGACGTGCTTACACTACACCAAAAAAATATTTTAAGGGCAGCTAAAATAAGGCAAATTTTTATGGCTGTAAAAAATTGCTCTAATAGATCCTATGAAGGTAGTTTAAAACTGCCCTCTTAGGGTAACCACCCTATTAGAGTCACCCTAAGAGGGTAGTTTTAAACCACCCTCTTAGGGTCTCACTAAATATATATATATATATATAAAGACCCTAAGAGGGTAGTTTAAAACTACCTTCTTAGGGTCTCACCTGAAAATATATAAAGGATACAATAAAATCCCCTATATATAAAGGATGTGGGAAAATCCCCTGTATTTGTCTTCTCTTTAATACCCTTGTAATTTTTGTTGTACATTAACAATAATTGTTCGAATGGTGCATAAAATTCACCTCTTCGTCCTCTCATTCATCATTCTGTTTTATAAGGCATCTTATAAAGCATGTTGTCATTTCTTCATTTGGGCTTCTGTAAGACTTTCTTAGGGTTGCCTAAGAGGGCAGTTTAAAACTACCCTTTTAGTATCTCACTAAATATATATAAATACCCTAAGAGGGTGGTTTAAAATTGCCCTCTAAGGGTCTACCCTAAAAAAAAATATAAAGGATGTAGGAAAATCCCATGTATATAAAGGACATGGGACAATCCCTTGTATTTGTCTTCTCTTTTATGCCCTTGTAATTTCTACCCTGCATTAAGAGTAATTATTCGGATGGTGGATAAAACTTACCTCAATGTCCTCTCATTCATCATTCTATTTTATAAGGTGTATTATAAAGTGTATTGTCAGTTCTTCATTCAGGCTTCTATGAGACTTTCTTTTCAGTTGTAATTGGAGTGGCATGACTCTTAGAGTTTGATTTATTGTTTTTGTAATCACAAAATCTCTAAAGTAGGTTTGATAAAATTGGAGAGACCGGACAAGGGCTAGTGTTTTTGCTTGTGTGATAAATGGCCACTTAAGGTTTTTTCTTGTCTTTACCAAATGTCAAAGGTTATATGTCTTGGTTTTACTATATTGTGATTATTAGTTTTTTTCTTTAAATATCTCTTCTTTTTGTGTTCTCTCTTGATCAAGCAGGGTTTTGTAAAATTATATCTTCATTCTTGACTTCTCAACTGAAGTTTACATATTCATTCCCTTTTATATACTTCTCAACTGGATTATTTTCCATATGACAATTTTAACCCACGACCTCACACAATATCTCTTCCCTTGAGGATTTTTGAAATGATTCTAACCATGTGATGATTCAAATCCTAGACCCTTGTGTCTCCAGTTCCCATGACTTGCATGGACTTTGAAATCAGATCAAATATTTTGAATCTTGAATTTCAGCTAGCTGATCTATGGATGGATGAGATGGATCCATGATTATCTTCTTCTTTTTTCTTCCTGTAGATGATAGAGCTCAAATTTTCAAGCTTTAATGGCTATGCGGGGTTAAAATTATTTTTCCTAATTTTTTTAATCCTATGTATAAGAGCATAACATTAGATCTATATATGAAAGACTTGTTCATATATTTCTATAAAAATGCCATGAGTTGAACAATAAATAATTTTTTTACCCTTACTTTACATCACAACTAGTTGTAGGAACATGAACTTGAGTTTGTAACCCTAATTTAATATGTGAAATTAAGTTTTTTAATACATTAATTTATTATAATAATATTTTTGTAAAACTGCTACTATTTTTTGAAAGAAGGTATTTTTAAACCTTTCTTTACATCACAACTAATTGTAGGAACAAGAGCATAACTTTGTAACCCTAATTTAATACGTGAAATTAAATTTTTTGATATATTAATTTATTGTAATAATATTTTTTAAACCTATTCTTGTTTTCTAAAAGAAGGTATTCATCGTTGGTTTGATTTTCCCTCAATTACCTTTCTTTAATGGCATGTGTGTGGCCATGTGTTGTGAATTTGAGGTCTAAAATTTAAACAATAAACTAATTTCAATGATGAGGCCTGGAAATGCCTCGATCATAACATGTTTTAAACACTGAAATTGCCTAAAAACTCTTATGTTTAATCTAATATGCTAGTTAAGTTAATTCAATATGCTGTGTATTAACTATTTGCATGATAAATGTATCTGAAATACTATATTCTGAAATACTATATCTCCCATATGACTTTGTCATCCTTGCCGACCAAAGCCACCATTTATGAAAAGATCAAGTTTGATCTTCTTCTAGGATAAAACCAGGAATTGTTGCAGCATAATAGGATTAGATCTTTTGAGATATTCTCATTTGTCAGTAGATGTTAGGACATCTATAAATATGGCTCTCATTCAGGTTGAGCTAGTGGAGGATAGAGAAAACAAAGAGTAGAGAAATATAGGAGAAAATAGGCAATAATAAAAAAAGTGACTATTACAGTCCTTTAACAGGTTTTTAGCATAATTATTGTAATCATGTTCTTGAATCAATAAAGTGTACTATTTCTATTTCATATTGCTTTTAAATGAGTGTGAGTAAGATCTAGAGAGAGAGAGAGACTCATACTTTCTTCTGGACAAGGAGGCTGGCCACTTCTAGACCTAGGAGGACTAACAGCAGGTTTTTATTCTGATTTTGTTGCAGCAGAATGAGTTGTAGAACTTGTCATTTCATTCCTTTGTAAACAACTAATGGTATTTGCAATATTAGCTTATTTTATGTTTAGATTAATCTTGTGATTAATGGTTTTGTTGTAATCTCCACTTTTAACAGAGATTTCAATTTATTGTAAACTGTCATTTCCAAAATTTACTATTTTTTGTAATTTCTTGCATTTTATGTTTTGCTGTCAACTCGTACACAGAATATTGACAACCTTCTGTTACAGATCCTTGACAGGGTTTCATTTCTATGCTATAATTAGGTTTCCATTGCTGCAAAAGTAAATAGATTTCCTTTCTGCAATTATAATTAGACTTCTAATTTTGCAACTGTTATTTCTACAACATAATTAGGTCTCATTCTACAATTGTAATTAGGATTTCATTTCTACAGTTAATGATTAGTTTCCATTTTTGCAACTTACATTAATGTTTAATTTATGCAATTTAGAGATAGAAATGTCCTAAATCCCCCACACAATCAGTTTCACCAATAATACCTGTTGCTTCAGATTGACCTAAGCTATAACCCTGTTCACCCCTTTTTTTGTAGATAGCCTTGTACACTACCCTGGATTGAAAAATTCATTGAGAATTAATGATGTGTATAACAACTATGCATTAGAAAACATTCCACTTAATACAAGTTGTGTTTTTGACATAGCTATAAAGTATATATAACCCAACTTCAAGTATTATGCTTACACTTGTAGTATTGATAACAAGCTCTCTACACTTAGGATTGTTGTAGAATAAAAAAATTCACTTATTGAATAAAAAAGACCTTGCTTAAATAGTAACTTCATACAATATGATCCATTGGATCATAACTAACTAATTTCATATCAACCACACAATAAATATCCTAATATCCTAGTAACAACTTAGGATATACTCTAACACCCCCTTAAGTGGTACTAGGATATCTCTAACATCCCCCCTTAAGTGGTACTAGGAGTTAGTGAAAAACAATAAAATCAAAGAAGTGGCATTTCCAAAGTTATGAGTCTCGGAAACAAGGCCTGATAAGGTACTCATGTACAATATATCCACAAGAAATTCTTCTAGAGAGATGATGAAAAAATCATAAAGCAGAGAACCATCTGCTAGAAAATAAGAAGGAATATGAGGAAGGAGTATGGAGAGGAATATTTCCTCTTCAACCCCCCAGGAAAACTTCCATCAAGAATCCTGCAAAGGATCCATGTGATGTCTCAAAAAAACATAGAGAAGCTTCATCGTCGAACTGATATAAATCCCATTCCAAGACTGGTACTTGTGAATGAACAAGGCTGTAAACCATGAAAAAAAATCACTAAATAAAATCCCATGAAACCAAAGTGTCTCACAAAAGGAGAGTGTGAATATAGTGTGGAAAAAGAAGCACCACAATGGCAAGGGTAGTCCAAAATTGACCCCACAAGCACATTTATGTGGTGTCCACCTATACGAACACAATGGGTTGATAACAAGGTCCAAACTATGTGGAAAAACAACTTAAAACAAGGGAATCAAAAATGAAAAGGCACCAATGTAGTTGTCAAACGTGTCCTTATGGTGACCTTCTCATCCTACCATAATGCATGGGTAACCAGTCACTGCATCCATTAGGTGCTATAGAGAAGGTGACTAGATACTAGGATCACATTCAAATATGTTGGGAGTGCTAGGTTCAACCAAGATTGCACTCCATGATACAACAATATTCAAGCTTTAAAAAGTAGATAAAAGTACCTCAAAATGAAAATTGGACATCACCAATGTATCCATCTTGGAAAAACCTTGTCGATGACGATAAAAACCCCTATAATCAGGTGTCAATGTGGTCTTCATCTGTAGGAAAAATAATAATCTTCTCCATTTTCCCTCACAATGGAATCTTCTGGAAACTTTCATATTAAATCATGGTTTTTAATATTTTCTCTCATAGGAGAATATACATGGGCTATGAGAGCCTTCATAACCATTGATTTTTATTTTATTTTTTATTTTTAAATTGTCCCCACTATTAATGTGAGACAAATGTGAGATTACAAAAAATATTATGCCCATACAACAAAGTGGCTCCCTCCACTTTATAAAATATGCCCCTTATAAAAAAATATGGTGGATGACAACAATTTCTATCATTTTAAAATTTTCAAAAGTATTTCATGTTGTAATCAAAATGACACTGAGAGGGGGGGTGAATCAGTGTGTTCTTTAAAAACTTAAAAGCAATTTAGACTTTTAAATAAACAGCAGCAGATTAAAACAGAAATAATAAAAGTACTAAGAGCATCACACATAACACGGCATTTTAACGAGGTTCACCGATGTGGCTACTCCTCAAAAAGGACTGCTTGGACTACCATCCAAATCCAGTCAAATGCAAAGCTCCAACTTTACATAATCATTCACCAGCACCAACTGGTAAGAGGCACCAACCCCTAAGTTTTATCTGCTACAATAGAATGGAGCACCAACTCCAATTTTTCCAGCACCAACTGGAAAGAGGCACCAACCCATTTTTCAAGCTACAACTTGAAGATAATAATAAAAATTGTAGAAAGTAAACTTTCACCTCAATTATCACGATCTGCTGCTTGTCGGCATTCGACTGCTGCTGTGAAAAATGATTCGCACTTTTTCAACCACTCCTCTATATCTCTCCGCATTCTCTGCTGCAACTTCACAGAAATATCACTTCTACAGCCAACACACTATCATTTCACACTCGAAACACGACTTCTGCATACCGCGTTCTTATCTTCTCTTCGCACCACTCACACTGCTGCACTCGAACTTCATACACATATATCACATCACGCTCCCACTCATCAACCTTGCAACAGTCCCGCATTTTTATAGAAGAGAATATCCCATCAAAACATTCTCAAACACGTCGGCTGCAACCCTAATTAGGTCAACATGAAACCCTAGAATTTTTTAGTTGCTTAACCTTGCTTTGTCAGCAGGAAACCCTAATTGATCCATTGCAAAACCCTAGCAACGTCGGCTTTGAAAACAAGCCGGTGAACAACTTTAATTTAATTTTAAAATATTAATTTAAATTTTAAATAAATAAATAAAATTTAAACTGGATATTTAAAATTAAATATCTTCATCATCGGAGCACCTTTTTCAACAAAACGAAGAGCTAACTTGGGTTTTAAGAAAAACCCATTTCAAAACTGCAGACCATGGATTTAAACAAAACCTATAATTTAGTCTGCCTTGGTTTTCACAAAAACCCTTCCGCTCTTTGACATCAATGACAACATCAACACTTGAGCAAGGGCAATGTACCCAAGGTACCCAAAATTGCCAACAATCTCCCCCTTTGTCATTGATGGCAACCCTTTACTAAAAACACATCTTCAAGAGCCAAAACTGAAATCAATCTCTTTGAAGTTTTGCTCCCCCTGACTTGAAGCTTTCCTCTTCACTTGAAGCTCTCCCCCTTACTCATATCTCTCCCCCTTTGTCATCAACGGCAAAGGGCCACCTTTGGGGCTCGAAACTAAGAATGAGCCTCTTAGCTTAGTCCCTCCCCCACCTCCTGATGAGGTGATTAATTCTGGGGTGGGAGTAAAACTCCCATTAGGCACTGATCAACATCAACGTCTATAACTTCCTTGCCGGGTCTTCTCTTGAACTCTTTGACCATATTCTTGTTCCTGTCATTGTTCTGATCCTTGGACCTGATCATGCCACTATTCCTGTTCCTATATCCTGGAATTTCAACTCTGCACTGTCTGACAGTGTGACTTTTATTGTTGCACTTATAACAAGTAATAGTGTTGTTTCTTTTAGGCATACATGTTCTTTGAATCCACATGTTCTGACTAAGCCAGTTTTGACTAAACCTGTTTTGACCAAGCCTGTTAGT
The DNA here is from genome assembly GCA_028583015.1 of Wollemia nobilis. Lineage (NCBI taxonomy): Eukaryota > Viridiplantae > Streptophyta > Pinopsida > Araucariales > Araucariaceae > Wollemia > Wollemia nobilis. The sequence goes on from JAQPPZ010003756.1 coordinate 70,573, forward strand.
GTGATGTTCTTTTGTTTTAAACGAAACTCTGGTCTGTTTACCCTTCTGACATGAAGCACACATACTATTTGCAGGTTTTTTAATGATTGGAATATCTCTCATTGCTTGTTTAGCGCTAATTCTTACCAGATTATCAAAACTTATGTGTCCAAGCCTCTTATGCCACAACCAGTTCTCTTCTTCTTGTCCCATGAAGCACATACCTTCTGAAAACTTTGAGAGTGTGTACATATTGCCAGACGTCCTTGAGCTGGTTGCTATTAATTTCCTGTTGTTTATTTTTCTGACTTCACAACCATGCTTCTTGAAAACTACTTCATGTCCTTTGTCACAGATTTGACTCACACTCAATAGATTATGTTTCAAACCATCCACATATAAAACTTCCTCTAACTTGATCTTTCCTTCACTAATTTTGACCGTTCCTTTACCTATTATTTTGGCTCCGTCATTGTTGCCGAATTTTATAGAACCACCCTCATACTTTTGTAGATTTTTGAATTTTTGTTTGTCACCTGTCATATGACTTGAGCAACCACTATCAAGAATCCAAGGAACATGTTTATTCTGAGCTCTAAAAGCTATCTGCACTATTAAAGAATCATGTTCTTTCCTGAGCTGTTCTTTTTGTTTCCATTCTGTTTTAACTGTGGTATTGGGTTCTAGTTGTGACTTCCCCTTTTTAGAATTTTGCACATATCCTTCAGTATAAATTCTATTTTGTTTTGCTCTATACGGTTGAAATCTGCTTTCATGAGGTTGATATGAAACAGACATACTACGACAATTTTTGGCAATATGACCAAAGTTGTGACACTTAAAACACTCTACTACATAACTCATTAAAGGAGCAAACGCATTTCTACTAGTGAAACTTCTTGGACCTACGTTGTATTTGCAGTCAACAATTTTATGCCCATAAACATTACACTTGAAACAAAAACCATAGAAATAATGATTAAACCTGAAATATGGTCTTGGCCAGGTTGTTGTTGGAGCCTTGGATCTTCTATTCTTTTGATGTGTGACCTTAGTAAAGCCATCATTGTCAGCTGCTATTTCAGGTCTGGCATTATATCTTTCTTTTGCCTGATTCTTGTCTTTGTTCTTTTCACTTTCAACATTGCTTGCTTTTGGTCCAGTTGATGATTCTCCTTCAGAAAATTCGAGACCAAATTTGATACCTGTGGATCTTTGATCGCTCAGAATTTTGTCCAATTTCATCGAGCTTTCTTCACGTTTTACATGACAGTTGATTTTTCGATCCAGCTCTTGTATCTGTATTCGAAGACTCACATTTTCTTCTTCCAATTTGCTGCAGTGGTCTATCTTCATGGATACCTGTATTTCCAGATCTTCAGACATTTTCTTGTATTCTTCAGTCTGTATTTTTAAACTGGAAATAATGTTGTTTGCATCCTTAAGTTTCCTTGACAATTTTTCATTCTTCTTTTTCTCCGATTCCCATTCCGTAAGGGCAGACACTAGCTCACCCTCTAAATCAACTTCAGCCTCAACTTCTTCAACTTCAGAGTTCATTCCTTCTGCCATTTTTGGTTCAATTTTCTCAACCATAGGAACTGAAACTGGTTGGGATGCCTTTTTGGATGAGGATCTATTCTTCTTAGCCATTGTGTACTAATCCAAGATCAACCCTGACTGATTTAGCCAAAATTGGGAACCTTGCTCTGATACCAATTGTTATAATCACAATGACACTAAGAGGGGGGGTGAATCAGTGTGTTCTTTAAAAACTTAAAAGCAATTTAGACTTTTAAATAAACAGTAGCAGATTAAAACAGAAATAATAAAAGTACTAAGAGCATCACACATAACACGACATTTTAACGAGGTTCACCGATGTGGCTACTCCTCAAAAGGACTGCTTGGACTACCATCCAAATCCAGTCAAATGCAAAGCTCCAACTTTACATAATCATTCACCAGCACCAACTGGTAAGAGGCACCAACCCCTAAGTTTTATCTACTACAATAGAATGGAGCACCAACTCCAATTTTTCCAGCACCAACTGGAAAGAGGCACCAACCCCTTTTTCAAGCTACAACTTGAAGATAATAATAAAAATTGCAGAATGTAAACTTTCACCTCAATTATCACGATCTGCTTTTCTCGATCTCGCTTGTCGGCATTCGATCGTCATCGTGAAAAATGATTCACACTTTTTCAACCACTCCTCTATATCTCTCCGCGTTCTCTACTGCAACTTCACAAAAATATCACTTCTACAGCCAGCACACTGTCATTTCACACTCGGAACATGACTTCTGCATACCGCGTTCTTATCTTCTCTTCGCACCACTCACACTGCTGCACCCGAACTTCATACACATATATCACATCACGCTCCCACTCATCAACCTTGCAACAGTCCCGCATTTTTATAGAAGAGAATATCCCATCAAAACATTCTCAAACACGTCGGCTGCAACCCTAATTAGGTCAACATGAAACCCTAGAATTTTTCGGTTGCTTAACCTTGCTTTGTCAACAGGAAACCCTAATTGATCCGTTGCAAAACCCTAGCAACGTCGGCTTTGAAAACAAGCCGGTGAACAGCTTTAATTTAATTTTAAAATATTAATTTAAATTTTAAATAAATAAATAAAATTTAAACCGGATATTTAAAATTAAATATCTTCATCATCGGAGCACCTTTTTCAACAAAACGAAGAGCTAACTTGGGTTTTAAGAAAAACCCATTTCAAAACTGCTGACCATGGATTTAAACAAAACCTATAATTTAGTCTGCCTTGGTTTTCACAAAAACCCTTCCGCTCTTTGACATCAATGACAACATCAACACTTGAGCAAGGGCAATGTACCCAAGGTACCCAAAATTGCCAACAATACATCACGCTCCCACTTTTAAACTCGAAGAACCCTTGCTTTTATAGAAGAAATTTTAGAGGCAAACCCTAGAAGAACGTTGACTGAGAAACCCTAGAATTTGTCAGCTGCCAAACCCTAAAATCCGTCGGCCCAGATTTAACTTTGTCGGCCTCAATATCTTCTCCACATTCGTTACCTTCCTGTAGCTTATTGCCACGAAATAGTAACACGTCGGCCCTTTTTAATTTAATTTAATATTCTAATTTAAATTTTTAATAAAATAAAAATTTAAACTAAATATTTAAAATTAAATATCTTCAACACCGGGGCATATTTTTCAACAAAACGAAGAGCCAACTTGGGTTTTAAGAAAAACCCATTTCAAGTCTGTTATCCACTACATCCTTGGATCTGACTGCCTATGTTGAAAACAATGACAATCCTTCTTGCTCAACAATCTCCCCCTTTGGAATTGTTGGCAACACCTGTATACATTTTTGTAACTCTTCTCCCCCTTTGTCAATAATACCAAAGGGTTGTTGCAGACTCTCCCTGTGTCCATCCTCAATCTTCTCAGGCATAGTTTGACTCCCCCTGAGTCCATCCTCACACTTCTCAAGCACAATTTGCTCCCCCTAACTTGAAGTTTTCCTCTTCACTTGAAGCTCTCCCCCTTACTCATATCTTCGCACCACGCCCCCACTTCAACCTAGCAACAGTCCCACATTTTTATAGAAGAGAATATCCCATCAAAATATTCTCAAACACGTCGGCTGAAACCCTAATTAGGTCAACATGAAACCCTAGAATTTTTTAGTTGCTTAACCTTGCTTTGTCAGCAGGAAACCCTAATTGATCCGTTGCAAAACCCTAGCAACGTCGGCTTTGAAAACAAGCCGGTGAACAACTTTAATTTAATTTTAAAATATTAATTTAAATTTTAAATAAATAAATAAAATTTAAATTGGATATTTAAAATTAAATATCTTCATCATCGGAGCACCTTTTTCAACAAAACGAAGAGCTAACTTGGGTTTTAAGAAAAACCCATTTCAAAACTGCTAACCATAGATTTAAACAAAACCTATAATTTAGTCTGCCTTGGTTTTCACAAAAACCCTTCCGCTCTTTGACATCAATGACAACATCAACACTTGAGCAAGGGCAATGTACCCAAGGTACCCAAAATTGCCAACATTTCAGCCCCTATATTATTAAAAAAATATATTTATATAAAAAATATTAATCAAAAGGTAAAATATGGCTTTCAAGCCATCCACTATCCATATAACATGCATAGAAACTGATGAGCACACGGAGCAAAATGTATGCCAAGTGGGATATGGGTAGAGTCCTTCAAATTTTCAAATGATGCACATGAACGTTCAATTGGGCTTGCAATGAACGCATGAAATGGGATACAAAATGTAGTGTTTAAGAGTAGATGCGGGGCTACAAGAGGCTAGTAGACTATGTAGCACAACATGAGGCATGTCCCATGTGTGCATCTATGGATTTTTTTTACACCACCATGAGTTTTTCTTCACCACAGGTTTTATATTCAGGCAAACGAAGAACGTTCGAGGAAAAAACCAAATATGCAAAAATCCCAAACAATGATGAGCAGGAGGCACCAACTTTTGAATGATGCCTATTTTGTCATCAATTTTTGAGATCTGAACGTGAAATACCATGAAATACTCGACTCCACAACTTCATGCACCAACACCATCTAGCTTCGTCTGCTATTGAAATACCAATGGTCAGGTCCTGGTTCTGCTAAGTAGATAAAATTACAAATATTTCACTATATGTGGAGCTATCTAAGATCTCAGTAGAACGACTTCTACTTCTGAAGACTACGCCGCACCAAAATTGCAGCAAAAAATATGGCCAACGAACCATATTTGACAGTACATATTCCAACTACAACTTTCCACCACTGAGATCAATTAACATAGTCACTGAGGGCATATATCGCACCACATCCATGAACATTTCAATATTTACAAGAAGGTCATATTTTATTTTGTATAACTGTAGCAACACTAGTGCTCTCCTAGAGTTTTAGTTGCATCTACAAAACCTATTGTACATAGTGTTGTTGTACTACCTATGTGTAGTATATTTAATGTAGATATGGTGACCACATTCAAAAAAAATTCTCATCGATGATGTCAATGCATATTTTCTACATCTAATTATTGTTAGCTCCAGATCAGGAAGAGGCACTACACTGCTATTTTTTCTCTTCGTGTTGCACTAAAATATTTGGATACACCACCACCGTGATCAATTAACACAACCACTAAGGGCATATATCACACCACATCCACGAATATCTTCATAACTCCATTTATGAATATGACATCCCCACCATGTGTTCCATCCATCAACCACACTCGATAGAAGATTTTGTGTAAAATGAGTGCAGAGAAAAATTAGTTGACATGAGTATAATTTTATTGAGCATCTTCTTCCATCATCATGAGCAAGCAACGCGACCTTCCCCCTGAGCTCTCAAGGAATTCGATCTTCACCTTTGATGGAATGCTTTTTCTTTTCAACGATCACCAAAAAATACATGGAACTCCATGTTTATACAACCGCATAGTATAGCACAACACTACGCCATAAACAAGCGCATAGCACAATCCAACAATATTCCAAATCGACTATATTTCTAGAAAACATTTTCACCATCAAATCCCTTCCTTTGAGCTACCCCAAAAACTTCTTTGCTTTCTCTTCATCCGCCTCTACCTCCACTGAATCAAGAATGCCATTGATGTCCTCGATAAAATGGCTGGTATTACCACCCAGTGCAGCGAGCAACATGACCGCTACAACCTTTATATTTACCATTGGATGCCTCTACCTTGTAGCTATTGCAACTCAAACAACCACCTCTACAGTGGTAAAACAATAATATTTCCCATGGAAACATAAAGGAAAGCATTGCTTGTGCTTTTTCTAGTTCGGGGAAACATGAGGGCCTTTTCAGTGATGCTCATGGTGAACCTGATGACCTTTAATACTGACCATATGATGAACACTCCTACGATTATGCCCACCACCACCATCACTGTGATTAAAATCTGAAATTATAGATATTAACAAGGTATAAATAAATGTCCAAAAAAACTATCGCCTTCAAATACAATGTCATGGAGAGGCCTTCTACTACAAATTCTAGACTTTTGTGGATAATATTTGTGAGGCAGATTTAGCATGGGCAGAATAAAAAATTGATCTAGAAACTTCCACAAATATTGGACATATATAATATCAACGAGGTCAAGTTTCCACATAGACATTCACCACAGGCTCACCGTAGAGGTTGTAAGGCCCCATGCAGCTGAGCAATTCACACTAAATATTTGAACTAGACCAGGCCCAAAACTAGGGCTCAAACTCCTCCACAGTGCAAGATTCAGCCATAAATTCTAGAAAATTCTATGCAAACAGATCTAGAACGGAGCACCAAACAAAGCATATACAATCATCCCCACAAAAAAATACAAAAAAAATATGCATAGATACAAAGAAATATTTTTTTCTGGGGAAGGATTTCTCTTTATTTTATTAACCATTTGGTTTCTAATATATCAAAATATGGAGAGCATACTCCCTCGGTATTGAAATAAAATTGACTAAACAAATTGAGAAAAAATGAGGGTAAAAAAACTGAGGGGCAATTTCCATGAAGGAAATCCCCCCTCAAGCTCACACTCAAAATTCATAGGGTAGGGAAAGCACGCTCTGATGCCATGTTGGAGAATGAAAAACTTCACTTATTGAATGAAAAAGACCTTGCTTAAATAACAACTGCATACATTATGATCCATTGGATCATAACTAACTAATTTTATCTTAGCCACACAATAAATATCCTAATATCCTAGTGATAACTTAGGATATACTCTAACAACGATGTGTTGTCTAAGAAGAAGCAACAAGATACTTTGAAGTGGTATTGACATCCAACCTCTATGGTTGGATAAATAGTAAGTCAAAATCATTGGCATCATATTCAAATAAACACTCTTCAAACTTGAAATATTAAATCTAACAACATTCACATTTATTTTGCACAATGATTCATAAATAGTAATTAAATATTGAAGTTGTTCTCAATACTTCTCACACTTTCGACCATGTGCTTTTGTAAAAACTACTATGTTTTACACTTCTTTAAGAGAATTCCTAGACAATTATGCCAAGGTTATAGTTATTGGTTCATTGTCTAGAAAGAAAAAAATGTGTATATGATGTGATCATAGTGTGGCATCATACAAATAAATTATCATATCTACTAGTTTATATTTTGACATGGTTGTGCTATGTATCTAATCTCCTCCTTGAGAGGTCAGTTCTCTAAGTAGGGAATAGAATGAAAGGGGAATTATAGGTGAGAATTCTTTGGCTAGGTGGGAAATTTCCCTAATGATGCTCTCCCTCCTCTCACACTTCACATGTAAAGACTCATAAGAATCAATGATAGGTTTGTATTTGTTGACAAGCAACACTAGCTGAGGTCATGAGGATAAGGTCTTAGGTAAGGTTAATTGTCTATAGATGAAAATCTAAATAGTGTGGAAAATCTAAATCCTTAATATGCATTCCCTCATTGACATGATCCTAGCACATGAAGAATTTTTTCCTTATCTAAAATATCTTGAAGTAGGATATAGTATTTTAAAATTTGTAGGGATACAATATGGTTTTTAGTAATATAATTAATGTACATATGTGAGGAGGTACTTTTTTGTTGTAATGATTATATGTACTTGTTTTATGAAACAATATTTCATGCCTAGTAAAATAATGTAAATGTTTTCTAGATGGATATGTAGCAATTACAACCATCTATATGGATTTTCATGTATGACTATGTTTTGTTACATAATCAATGTAATGTTGCTTCTTATGTATGTAGATTTTATTTACAAATGTTAAATTGTGAGTTATGATATTGGTTGAGTTGAAAGTTGATCCAAAAAGGCATCAAGAAAAGTGTTTTTTTTTTGTTATTGATTTCTTATTAATATTGAATTCCATAGCTATGTAATGTATTATTGTACCTATTTCTTAAGAGGATATTCATATAGATTCTTATCACTTTTATGATGAATACACTATATTGGTTTATGAATGGATAAATGAAGCCTAGAATATATAGGTTTTTTTAGCAAAGAAAAAGAGGTTATGTGTGACCTTGATATATTATATCCCATAGTTTTGCAGGTTTCACAAAAGCACTAAAATCCCTATAAAAGTGTTGGGTAGTGCTTCTCCAAAAGGGTGTTTCATTAGTATTTTTGCAGTTTTGTATGCATAGTATTTCATTGTGGGTTATCTGTGTCTATTTTGGTTTTACAATATGTCTGTACAATATTCAAAGTGGTAATATGTACCAAAAAGACCAAGAAAGACACCAAGGGTAGCTGAGATCATCATAATAAATTAGGTGTTAGTGACATAAGCCTAGCATGCTAGTAAGTACTTGAAATTTGATAGTATTATTCAATAGTGGTTGACCTAGGCATATTAGAATTGATCATGGTTTTGTCCTCGACTATGGTGTATTGTAGCAACTGGTGGAAGATACCATCTACAAAGTTCCATGAATGAGGAATACAAGGAGGCAACTCATAACATAAATGAATTTGGTAGCAAGAATACTCAAAATGAGGTTGACAATGCTTTGGCTAACAAAGAAGGTACGTAGATCGCACAAGAAATTTAATGCCATAATAACAAGAAATGTACACTGGGATGATCATAATATAAATTATGGAACTAAAGCCCAAATATTTAATGCCATTATCTATTCACTCGTAATGTTTAATATATGTTAGTAGTGTAATCTTAAGGATATTCAGTCATGCTTGTTTATAAAGAGATGGTAAGAGTTGAAAAAAAAATTATGAATACAAAATATTTGCATGTGAGCTTCTTTAAGGACTATTGCTGATAACATAATCATTTATTTATCAATTAAAAAAATTTTAACGTACTTCTATTTATTGTATGTGTCTTTCCATTCCTAGTCTATGCATTAGAACCCAAATTATGGCTCAATGGCAGAGTGGTCTCACTAATTATCAAATGATGTCCAGTTCAAATTTTACTAATAAATAGTAAGATATAGGAAACATGCTCTCCACATACAACTAGTTGACCAAAAAAAAATCATTGGTCTCTGCACTCTAGGGTGACAAAATGAGCAAGAATCATTGTAGAAAAATATATATTCTTTTATATGAATATGAACAATTGCCCAGGGAAATTTCTTTTAAATGGTTTGTTTTTATAACTTCAAAAAAATCATGCTCAATTACTTGAGTAGTCACTTTGGAATTTTTTTCATCAGTAGTTATGTCTCAATTGAAGAAATCCAGAGTACCTTGTATGCTTCCAAAAGTTGTATTTTATGATTCCAAAGGAAAATAATGAAATAACACAATTAGAGAGGAATGACATGGATGAGTTTCTTCAAAATTTATGAAGGGTTTAAGGAGAATCTGAGAAGCAAAATAATAATATTTTTTCTTATCCATCAACAATTGTAATTGCTTCTCATTTACAGGTGATCACTCTTAAAGAATGATGCTATTTTTCATAGCTTTTAATGCATATAAACAAAGAAGGGAAATGTGTTGTAGAACTATGAGTGATATGTATATGTGGGTAGAACTCTTCCTTTAATACAGCTCATGTGCATTAGGTAAATGGTTCAAAAATGTGTCATTCAATGAATGGTAACCTTAAACACAAATTAATATCTATCTAATGCAAAAATAATGCATTAGAAGATGTTTTGTCCCCTATCATACAATACAATCTCAATTCTATATTTATGTCTTTGTTTTCATATGAAATTATAATTGCTTGGTCCATTTTCCTCTACCCTTTCAAATAGATAGATAAGTTGCAACCACTTACTTTTTATTCCCAATATATACATGAAGTTAGAATGACCAATAAAATTGTTTGTGTGAAAAGACCACTAAAAATTCCAAGCCAAAGTCCCTGAAATATCCATAAATATGTAATAGATAGGAAATTTAAATGTAAAAGAGAAATATTACTACTCATTTATCTCTACACATCAACATTTTGATTACAACATACTAAGAGACGTGCTTTTTATTCTCATTGGTAGGAATCTAATTCTGAAACAAGCCCTTCATTCTTCCATATTTATTACTTAATAGTATCTGCACCAGCTAAAAGATTAATCTAGCAATTTGCTTCATTTTTTAAATATTAAATTACAACAAAGTCCAGCTTGTGATTTTTCAAATATTAAATTACAACTAAGTCCAGCTTGTGATGGGGATTAGTTTCCATCTAAGGAGCAATTAAAGCCAAATGATGAGATGAACAACTATTAATTTGAGGTTGACTTTATGTCTTGTTAATGACTAGACATAGCTTGTGATTTTTCAAATATTAAATTACAACTAATTCCAGCTTGTGATGGGGAGTAGTTTCCATCTACGGAGAAATCCTATTAATTTGAAGTTGACTTTATGTCTTGTTAATGACTAGACATATATTATCAACAATTTCTAGTATCGGGCATCCTATTCTAAATGAACAAATTTGATTAAACATATTAACAATATCAACTAGTATAACCTTTAAAATACTACATTCATGCCTGAACATGAAAAATATTCTCATACTGACATGGTCTACATTTGGAATGGTCTAGCCAGATTAAAGTGTACAATCAAGAATTTGTGTTTTTATCTACATAATGTAGGGCTTCTTACTATTTATCATAAAAAATCTTGAGTAGTGATAGATAAAAGAGTCAAACAATTCACCAAGGTTATCGTTCAAAGTCTTAGATAGTGAAAGTAGAAATTTTGAGGCTTTAAAAATAAAGAAAGCAAGGATAGTTTTACTTACCTTGCCACTTATCTAGTCATATCAAATAGGTACTCCTAATATTTTGGTGTGATGTGAAAAGATTCAACAATGGAAAATAATTTTGAAAATTGACCCCCTTACATCAATCTCACAACCCATTTTCTTGCTAATACAACTCCTCGGTACCTCACCTTACAGTCAATATCACAACCCATTTTCTTGGTAATACAACTCCTTGTGCTCTCAAGTATTGCCAACCCCTCTTTCTCTCTTGAAAGAGTACAAAATTTTCAAGCTACCAGAGGTAGCCCTTTCCTCTCCCTTGGAAAAATATAAAGAAATTTGTGAGCTTATTTATTTACATCCTATGAGATGTGAATAATGAAAAGAAGGAAATGAATACCAAAAATAATAAGTAAATGGTTTTCATCTTTAGTTCATCCAAGAGAGGGTATGGGATTATTTGTTTTTTCCTCACTAGCTATAGTTTGAAGGCAATAGAAAATGATGATTGTAACAACCTTTTGTATTTGCATCATTTTCTATAGTTTGTAACAACTAATGAAGGCAATAGAAAATGATGACTAAATCTCAATGAAGTTTGATTGCTATCCTTCTAAAAATTTTGTGTGCAAATATTCAACACTGAGGTTGAATAAATACTCGATCTTGATTATATTCACTTCCAAATTCAACTATTATGAAATATCTCTAAACCATTTGATTACCACAAACATCTAGAAGTTTTATTGTCTTATCCATAACACCCATATTTTTCTATCACTTCATGATGTAGTCATGTAGATAACAATACCAAAGAAATTGACTATTGATCTCATACCTAGAGCATCCATAGTTAGATATTGCATCATTTTTGCAAGGACTATTTTTGGCAGAAGAGCAAAGGGAACAAACACAAATTCAATTTTATGTTGGAAAACTACATGCTCCATTATCTATATATATTTTTATTGTCATTGTATGTACATCAAGAAAACTTCTTTTTGTAATTTATTATTCAAATGTTCTTTTCCAATGTGTTGATTTGAATCTTTATATTTTTAATACCTGCACTAGAAAGTTTATCTATGTGTCTCAGTTTGAAATGAGCATTGATGCCTCTATGCATGGATTATTATTGGAGACATTAGTATTTGCTTGTATCATGTACAACATTATTTTAAATCTAATTAATATTAATATCAAAATTGTATCCTATGGGTATATAAAGGACGTGAATGCTTCAATTTGAATAATTATTCCAGTAATAGAAGTCATGAGGTAATATTCCATGCATCTTTTGGAATTTCCTTCCATAATGTTGGAGCCCCTCCATAAGGCCACGTAAATTGTTTCAAATACGAGTGGTATTTGTGAAAAATGATAATAAAAATATAAAAAAACTGCAACAAAGTTCGAATAGTCTCAAACAAAAACTAGAAATATGTTTTTCTTCTCTTTGCACAAGATTTTTTTATCAATTTAATGATTGAATCTAAAAAGTGGAAATAAGAAAGATTTTTTTTTGTTTTTTAAAATACTTGAAACAATTATCTGAAACTTTTTATTATTATTATTATCAAAATCTAGAAACTTGTAAGAAACCTATGCTAGCTTGGAACCAAAATAATACAAATTTATTTAGAAAAGTAGTGAAACAAGGCATAAAATTTTCAAATAGTACATGGAAGAAACAACACATACAAAAGAATCATTGATGTAAACTTAGTTTGATAGATGAATTTGAGGTATACCATGTGCGCTAAATTATTCGTATATCTTTCCATATGGTCATTTAGTCTCTTATTTGCATGTAAAATTTAACACAAATTCAACAATTCCGATGCATTGTTGTAGGTTGTTATCTTCATATTCACAATATTTCTTCTTTAAGTTTCCTAGTACTAAGGATTAGCTTAAATGTGTTTGAAATATTTTTAATTACAAATGCTGTTGGGTCACAAATAGAGGAATTATACAGATGTCTAAGATTGAATTTTAAACTTTGATAAATTTAACTCTGTTATATTTATTGTCCTAATATACTCTGTTTGAGAACCTGCAATTCCCCTTGGAATGCTGAAATTAATCAAATTCTAACATGCTTTAACTGTTTCTAGAATATGAAATTATACTACAGATGTTTTTTATGTTCAATGTATGGTTATGATTATGGTCCAGATTAGTTGAAGGAGTACTTCTGTTCTAGACAGGCTATCATGATTTATAAGATGTAAAGGTTAATAAATTTATCATATCCAGTAACAACATTTTTTTAAGCCTTCAAATTGATTTTATTTCTTCATACCAATGATAAGCATGGTATTATGTCTAATCATTTGGTCATATTTGATATTGTTGCAATATTTTTTAGCTTTTGCACACTTCTGGAAATTATTTATTCCAAATGAATTTGTAAGTATATGTAAGGGCCAGGGGTGGATATTTTTGATGATTTCATATTGCAAAATGCACCCTCAAATTTTTATACCTTTTAGTTGATATTTTTTCCTAGGCAACACATAACAATGGTAGTCCATGTCGTATATTTCCCAAGTTAAGCAAAGTCTTATGACAGATAAACAACATTCAAAAGGTACTTAACACAAATTCATGTCGTATATTACCCAGGTGAAGAAAAGCATGCAAAATTTAACACAAAGTTAGAGCCATTCTAATGCATTGTTCTAGGTTGCTATCTTTAGATTCACAAGATGTCTTCTTTAAGTTTCCTAGTACTTAGGATTAGCCTAAATATGTTTTAAATATTTTTAATGGCCAATTTTGTTGGGTCATAAAAAAATGAATTATACAAATATGTAAGATCTAATTTTAAAATTTAATAAATTTTTAACTCTGCTACATTTATTATCCTGATATATTTTGTTTTAGAACTTGCAATTCCCCTTGGAATGCTAAACTTTGTCAAATTCTAACATGCTTTAACTATTTATGGAATATGAAATTATACTACACATGTTCTTTCTATTCAATATATGGTTGTCATTATGGTTCTGATCAGTTGAAGGTGTATTTCTATTCTATACAAGCTATCATGATTTATCAGATGTAAAGGTTAATTAATTTATCATATTCAGCAACATCCCCTTTTTTAAGACTTCAAATTGATTTTATTTCTTCAGACCAATGATAAGAATGACATTATGTCTAATAATTTGGTCATATTTGATATTGCTGCAACATTTTTCAGCTTTTGCATGGTTCTAGAAATCATTTCTTCCAAATTAATTTGTCTTGCAATGCCTAACTATATGGAAGGGCTAGGGGTGGAGATTATTTATGATTTCATATTGTAGAATGCACCCTCAAATTTTTATACCTTTTAGTTGATATTTTTTTTCCTAGGTAGCACAAAATAGTGGTAGTCCATGTCGTATATTCCCCAAGTGAAGCAAAACCTTATGTCAAATAAAACAACATTCAAAAGGTACTTAACACAAAGTCATGCCATATTCCTCAGGTGAAGCAAAGCATGCAAAATTTAACACAAAGTCAGAGTCATTTTGATGCACCATTTTGGGTTGCTATATTTAGATTCACAATATGTCTTATTTAAGTTTCCTAGTACTTAGGATTAGCCTAAATGTGTTTGAAATATTTTCAATAGCCAATGTTATTAGGTTACAAATAGAGGAATTATACATATGTCTAAGATTGAATTTTAAACTTTAATAAATTTTTAACTCTGCTACATTTATTGTCCTAATATATTTTGTTTGAGAACTTGCAATTCCTCTTGGAATCATGAACTTTGTCAAATTCTAACATGCTTTAACTATTTCTAGAATATAAAATTATACTACACATGTTTTTTCTATTCAATATATGGTTGTCATTATGGTTCTTATCAGTTGAAGGTGTACTTCTATTCTATGTAGGATGTCATGATTTATGATATGTAAGGGTTAATTAATTTATCATAGACAATAAAAACCCTTTTTTTAAGCCTTCGAATTGGTTTTATTTCTTTAGACCAATGATAAGAATGGTATTATGTCTAATCATTTGGTCATATTTGATATTGTTGCAACATTTTTTAGCTTTTGCATGGTTCTAGAAATCATTTCCTCCAAATGAATCTATCTTGCAATGCCTAAGTATATGGAAGGGCTAGGGTTGGAGATTTTTGATGATTTCATAGTGCAGAATGCACCCTCAAAGCATTATGCATTTTAGTTGATATTACCTTTTTGCTTGGGTAACACAAAACAGTCGTAGTCCATGATGTATATTGATAAATTTAAGCAAAGCCTTTCTATAATTTAAAGAATGGTAAAGTAGTCATACTTGGAAATTTGGAATTCAAAGTATGGTAAAGTAGCCATATTGACTTGGTAAACCACCTCTGTCCTCTTAGGGCCTTAAGAAAATAGTTTTAAATTGCCCTCTTAGTGGCCTAAGAGGGTGATTTAAAACTACCATCTTAGATCCCTAAGAGGGTGGTCTTTTGAGGTAATTTTTAACCACCGTCATATGATGCAGATTTTTCACGACATCATCATAGACGGTGGCTGAAAAACCACCCTTAAAGGTCTTTAAGAGCGGTTAAAAACCACCCTTAAAGGTCTTTAAGGGTGATTAAAAATCATCCTTAAAGACCCTTTTTTGTGTAGTGTTAAGGAGTGTAAAAGGCTAAAGAAAAAAAATGAAAGGTTGAAGATCAAACCTATTGTGGCAAGCATTTGTTGTGACACAAGCGACCTTATCCAAAGGAGAGATTTGCTTGTGATACTAGTAACTTAAACATTGTTGATAATAGTATTATTTGTATTGAAGATGATCATCATGAGGGAAAAGTATTAGATGCTCATTATTATGTTGGTCATGATAAAGACCATGTTGTTGAAGAGCACAATGATAATAAAGATATTGAGTGCTTTGAAAAGCACACCAAAGGTATTGGCTCCAAAGTAATTAAAATATTGGGAAGAAATGGATAAGGCATAAAAAATCCCATAGAGCTAAACATAAGGTCAAATAATGAAGGCTTTAGTTATATTGATCAAATCAAAAGTGGGGAAACCAATATTGTGAAGGGAGAAACCTATGAAATGGATGAAACTTTTAGAATAATTAGTTGTAGTCATTGTGTATGATCAGGACATGTTATAGCTTAGTTTTAGGATTTGCATCCATATGATATTTGTGGTGGAAATAATCACTCTAAGAATTATTGTTGGCACAAAGATAAAATACATGTTGATTGTAGATGGATGGATGTGATAGAATGGAGAAAAATAAAAGAAATTTTGAGTGGATTTTAGAGGATGTCTTGTTCTCAAAAGAGTAGGATAAGATAAAAATCAACATTGCATTATAAGTGATTGTTGATTGGTATAAGTCTCATGTGTGTCCAAGATTAAATAGTTGAGAGATACCACACTAATGGTCATAGTTTATTTATATAAAAAGCCTTGTTGTAAATGGGTACCTAATCAACCATATGTCTGAAATAGGTGGGTGGGACTCATATTCCTATAGGCACAAAATGGCCACATCCTTAGAAAAATTTTGAAAATATTTTCTAAGGCATGAAGATGCTCCCAGCCGCTCAACATACAGTGTATTTTCCAGTGGCACAGCACATGATGTTTCATGCGGTTGGTAGAGCAACAAAATTTGCATTGCGATCACTTCACCAAAGTGGCATATGACATATTTTCTAAGGTAAGAAGATATGTTCCTAGCCACTTTGCACTATGTATTTTGAAACAACACAATGACATATTCTATGTCGCTATCAAACTGGGTCAAATCTGACATCATCGTTCTTCGATGAGCGACCTAGCGCACATTGACCAATCTAAGAAAATAAGTGGATAAGTTTTGATGTGTTCTAAACCATATAGCTCCACATTAATTTTAGAGAAGATCAGAACACATGATCCATACCACTGGTTGAAGAGGTCAAAATATCTGAAATGAAGCACAAGGTAATGACACAATCCAAAGTTCCCCAAAATATTATTTTACATTATTTCTTGAGTGGCTTAGATCACAACTCTATCCTACAGTCAACCTTGGTCAAAATTTTATGGAGTGGATTCTGAGAAGCGATATATGAAAAATATGTTCTACGCTACAGATGCAAAAGTAAATTAAACAATTTTGAGAAACAAAAGGAGTAGTCTGGTGATATGCTCTATTCCGCTCAAAACATAGTGTATTTTTAGATGTGCTCCACATCACTGGTCAAAATAGTCAAATAAAGTGACAAGTATTTTAAAAGAGTGGTTTGGTGACATGTTCTACGTTGCTCATATTCAATGCATTTCTAAGGTTTAATTGTAGCTTTTCATGAATGAATCAACAATCGAGATCATGGTGATAAATTTTTATATATACAAAAGCAAATTCTTGGAAAACAAGAACCAGTTGGTTCAAGAAGGTGAGCGAAGTGTCCATGGAGCCAAGAACCAAGAACTTAGTTAGTTTTAGATCTACATCTATATGAAGTCCCCAAGAAAGATGAATGGATTAGATTTTGTTTGTAATGACTTGGAGCCTAACTACCATTATAGAACAAGCAAGTTGTAGAGACAAGCTACCATGGCGTGCAACATCAAGGGGATTTCCTTGACCTCAAATGCGATTGAAATAATGCCATCATAACATTCTTTTGATCTAGCATTGCTCTATCCTTGTCATGTTCCATATTCTTCCTTCACTATAAAAACTATTAATAGAGATCAAACCCTTAATTTTAAGGTTCGGCTCTAGAGTGTTTGCTTGCCCTACTATGTAACATCTTTTGCAAATTAATAGAAGGAGCATTACTTGGATTTTTGACTTGGGAACTGTTGTCTTCAATATTTCTATTGAGATATTCAAGTTGTGAATCACATTTTTGCTAATGCTACTATGGTTAGTTCATTCTACTGATATTGGATTACTAGTTGTAAAGCAATTGAAATTTTTCATAGTTAAATCTATGCTTACAAGAATTTTGTTTCTATTAAATATAGATAGTGATCTATTTTTCTAAATTGGATTATTTGTATTGTGGATATTGAAATTACTTCTTGGAGTATGTCTTTGTTTGTGTTTCTTGTATGAATATTACTCTATTTTTGGGTGTTGTTGATCTCAAGTGTGGGACACTGGAAATGATTTGCTGAAAGGTTTTCCCTATGGATGCCTATGATGTTAGCTTTATCTCGTCATCGTTTCACTTATAATTATTTAACCCTAAACCCTTTTCTAAACCTATCTCTTAGATAATTACTAAGCTTAATTTAGTCAACACCCTATCAATTGACAAGGAACCAACGTACTCTGGAGGTTGGGCTAGAGCAATATTTAGTCCATCCAATGTTGAGTTTTGAGCTATGACTAGCAGGTGCAAGCCTAATCAAAAATTTGGAAGATAGTCAGTCGTAGTATCAAGTTTTTCTTGATGTTAATTTGGATCCCAACAGTTTTGGCATGCCCAGTGGGACCTGTTTACAAGAAACACTAGAACCCATCATTTTATTTGTTTTTTATATCTTTTCTTGAAGGAATCAAGATTTGGTGAATTGTCTTGACCTTGTTAAGCGATGAGCAAAAAAATCACCTTGTGAATCATTGGTTTGTAAAACCATAAATTTATCCCTATAGCTTGTACTTTTTTCATGAATATTAGGTCATCCGCAAGGAATAACCTAGGATCCTTTATATACTATGAGCTCCCCTTTAGAGGGTCTATTATCATAAGTAATTTGAATTATTATTTTTATTTAGATGAAACTCCTCCTGAGCTACATCCTGTAGTACCCCCAAGGCCACCTCCAATAGGAACTACACCAAAAAACATGATCCAAAATCAAAATGCAAATGCAGCTCCAAATCAGCCCCTACAGAAGTATCCTATCTAGAATACAGTTGGTCCATTTATATTGGCCTAGATGCATGATATACCTCACACTGTTTCTAAGGCAATTCCCAAATATTATGGATTTGGTAAAACTACATATGAAAATTTCTAGGATATCTTGAATATGGCAGCAATCCACAACATAAAGAATGAAGATATTATTGTCAAAATCCTAGCCCTATCCTTTAGAGGTAAAATTCTACACTGGTTCAAGACCCTAGAATATAATACCATTACATCATGGATAGCATTAGAATAATACTTTGTGGAAGAGTCCAATGAATTTGTGGACCCATTTTCCCTCCTCAATCAATTTACATCCATACTAAAGCATCAACAAGAAACCATTTCAGACTTTAACTTGAGGTTTAGTAGGACTTGGAAGAAGATTCCACCTAAAGATAGACCTATTTCAACCCTCACTTTAATGTATTATATCAGATACCTTAGATTAGAGTTAGGCCTGCAAACACAACAAGCTTTAGTATATACATTTTCATAGGACTACAATGTAGTTGTCCATGCTGAAAATATCCTCATTAATGTGGGAAGATTACCCCTAAAGTTGTGTTGCCCTACTATTTGGAAACTCCCAATGTTCAATTTCATACAACTACATCATCTTATATGGACCCTCCGTCTTTGTCACATCCACTTCTGAATATGACCCCCATTCCTCATCCAAAAGTATCACTTGTTGTAGTTCCTTTTCCACCACTTCCTTATCAGATACCCCAAGAGTCCTTTGTGCTTCTTGATATTCATAATACTTTGAAAACTCTTAGTAACAAGATGAACTCAATGGAAAAAATAGAGATAGAGATATTTCAACAAAGAATATTTCATTATGTCAACAAAGATAAGAAAACCTGGTCCTAGTAATAGCACTGGGGTTAGAGTAAGCGTAATGTTCCTCTGAAACTAGTATAGTGAATGTATGGTGTCTGGTATACAATGATCCCCATGATTCATAATCATGTATTATGTACCAACATAATGTACACCAGGATATGGAGAAGGCAGAGAGAAATAAAAAAGGAAGAGTGAGTATGCTTTGGAAACCATCATGGTTGGAAAGAATATTTATGAAGATGGACCCATTTTTGTCATGTTGAGGTCAGGTAAGAAAACACTACAAGTTGATCTGTAAAAGATGGGTGAATTTTAGGTCCCCTTCCAAAATAAGAAATATCCACCTTCTCAAAGCAGTGATACATTTCCCATCCTCTAGGACAATAAAAAGAGGGACATGATTCCTAAATACCATGAAAAGGAGGTCAATTTTTCCAAGAGGTTTGACAAAGAAAATGAGGGAGAAAGGATGAGATCCAAGAATGAAGCTCAAGAGGCTTAGATTTTCCTCCATAACCAAGAGGTAGAGAATTGAGGCCATACAAAAATATAAGAGAAAGTATGGTGATCTAGAGAGAAAGTATGATAGATCCACATCTACCAAGTTAGAGTACAACATTGTGGAGGAAATGAAAAGAATACCCTCCAAGGCTAGCCTATATGATACTCTCTTTATTCCTAGCCAAATAGACCTACTGAAATATTCTCTAAAAAAATATCCACAAGAAAATAAGGCCACTACAATCCTCAGCATGCCCTCTGGGAAATACAAGATGTCTTCTACTACTTTAAAAAACAAGCCCTCTCCCTTTTACATTTCTTTGAGGATGGAGGGGTGGATTTTCTGCAACTGCATGATCGACTCAGGGGCTTCCACCATAGTTATACCCAAGGTAGTATGTGAGGATATGAGAATGGAATATACTAGATCATGTCTTGGATTTTTACAATTATATGGGACACCAGTGAAGACAGTGGAGGTAATAAAAGATGTTCTAATAAGGATACATAGAGCTTCAAAGGTAACCGTCGTACAAGAAATAGTGGTGGTGGATATAGAGCTTTATTTTGGCTTGTGCCTTTCAAGAGAATTCACTACCAAATAGGGAGCAGTAATGTACATGGATTATTCCATCATGGTGATCCCCTTCTGAAAGCATGAGGATACGGAAACAAAAAGGAATATGCCAAGCACGATGCGTGTAAAACCAAACTTAACACTAAAAGCCTATATATTGAAACATGCATGAAAGGAAAGAACATAGACGAATTGACACAAGATAAAAGCAATATGAAATACGGCCCTCTTTATTGATATGCTTTTAAATTATTGTTACAATACGTCTCCTTCATTTTTAGGGGATAGGAGCGTCTAATATGTTTCTTATCACATCCATGGATAGCAATCCTTCTTCTGCGTGCCCACATGTAAGATGGGCGGACCAAAATGTCGCCGCTGCTTGTGTATATGATTTTTGGCTCCTTAATGCTCCTTTTATGTTGAAGACCTACATTCAAAGAAACAAAAAATATTAGTAGCACCTACAGATAGAATAAAACATGTATTTCCCAAGGCCTATTGTTAGTGTATGCATGAAAATATTAAACCGATAACCAAATAATATCAAAACAATATAGAAATTTTATAGAAGCATGAATATATTACCAGGAAACCACTACATAAATAATAGTCAAGAAATTCCTTACATATTTGTATTCGCTCTGGGGTGGGACGAATAAACCTACAATAATTTGTCAGAAAGCACAATCTTCAATGTCCTACCTAGGAAGCTCCAAATGACCTGCAAAGTTGGGGTTAGCTAATTTGGGGTGTTTTGGGAAGACCCAGATGGTCAAATTTCTCCAATTTTGCCTCTAGAACCTATATTTTGATGATGGCATCTGTAGATTAGTAAAGGCGAGAAATGATAAAAACATGGTAAAAAATGCTCAGAATGAAGTGAAATTTAAACTGCAACCTATTTAAATAACCTAGAATAATATGCAAAAGAAAAATTAGAGAAATCTATCACATATTTCTATTCACTCCAGGGTGGGGCGTTTAGAACTACGACATCTTGGGGAGCATCGAGGGCAGGACGCCTACCATTTGGGACTCTGTTCCAGCACCAATCCACTTGGGATGGGTCCAAAACTTCTTATGGGGTGTTGTCAACAAATTTTGTGGGATATCATGGCCAAAAATCAAGTTTTGGGTCCGGATTCGTGCTTCCAATAATCACCCAATAACCTCCCTTTCGAATGAGATATTAAGGATGTGAAAGGCACAAATCGCAAGTAGGTATGTAAATTGGCAGCACTTCGTTGCTCAAATTCTCCTTCTCTATATATTTTTGGGTGAGAAAACTCACCAATTTATAGACCTAGGGTCTCTCTGTTTGAATTGCGCATGCAAGGGCGCTACTTGAGTTGTTTGTCCTATTTTGAGAGAAAAGATAATTCCCTGATTTAGAATCTCCTTGCATGAGGTCTCTAAAATAAAGACATGCATGACTAAAGTCTCTCTTCTTGATTTGGAGTCGTTCCTCGCAATTGCATGGCCTGCAGCTTCAGTTAACTGGCGGACTTGTCGAGGTTTGAATTTTTGCCAGTCAAACTTGCTATTCACCTCACCCTGAGGTGAATGCTGATATTCGTCCCTGGGTGGGATGAATGCCAGTTTGTATTCGTCCCTAGGTGGGACGAGTAGAGAGCAAGGTGCCAAAAAGGTGCCAAATTGACCTCTAACCTCCAAACTGCTTTTGGGAGTGGTTAGGACCACTGTTTAACCTCTAGGGGCTGCCCTAGGGGCTGTGTGTGTCAATGTGATCGGTGCTTGTTGTCACATAATCAGATTGGTGTTGTTTTGGTGTCTATAGATGCCCCTTTTTGGGAAGCGTTGTGCAAGGCACAACGTCGAGCAAAAAAAATAGATAACCAAAGCACTAATGATTAGGGTTTCTTAGTAACCTAACCAAATCTTGATGCACCAAGTATGGAAAGGGCACGCATTCTTGAATCCTTGCTTCTAACAAGCTAAGGGACTTAATTCAAGTGTTAACCTTGTTCAGTGAGGTGTTACTTGAACTTGGACATTGATCAGTCATGAATAGGCAATGGGCGCAACCTTTTGTCTGTGGGAACCTTGAGTTCATGATTCATGAATTCCAAGTGTTTGATCAGCTTGTTATTATTTCTTGTTTGCTGCCCCAAGTAGGAGTGCAATTGTCTTTGTCAATGATCCTTTGAATGCATGTTATTTCCTTGATTGGGTGTGCTCTTTGTTGATTGGTGACTAAGTGTGGCTACCCCCTCAAGCGACGAATCGATGAGGGAATGACCGACATGAGAAAAGCAACAAGTTGCTTGACCTAATATGACTTAGGTAAGGGTGCCTTCAGTTGTTTTACCATTGAATGCGAAAGCAGTTTTCGAACATTCTAAACTGTTTTTGGTGGGTGTTAACCCTTTTTATGACGCATTTTGGAGCTAAACTTGTCAAAAATTCATCCTCCCATGGAGTAGTCCGGATATGATAGCCTTCATAGGGAGTAGCATAGGGATAATTTGTGACCCCAACATCTATTTTGGATGCCAAGAATTTCAGGCGCAAAGGTGCCTTCGTTCGACAATGTTATTGCTATTTTTGGTTGGGTTTTGACCCGTTTTGTGATGCCGTTTGGGGATGAAATTCTCGACAATTCGTCATCCCGTGGAGTGGTCCGGCTATAGTAGCCTTCTTAGGGAGTAGGATAATGAGGATCTGTGACCTCGACATCTGTTTTGCATGCCCGAAATGTCAAGTGCCAAAGCACTGCCATTGGACAGTTTTATTGCTTTTTTTTGGTGCATTTTTTTACTGTTTTTGCTATTTTTGAAATTTTTGCTCTGTATTCATCCCTGGGTGGGATGAATTCATATTTATTATTCATCCCAGGTAGGGACGAGCGCTAACCAGAGTGCTCATCCTAGGGTGGAATGAGTACAGGCTCAGAAAGCCTATTTAAAGGCCAAAACTAGGTTTTGGGCTCATTTGCATTTGTTTTTCCTGGCGATTTGGAGCTCTGAGGAGGAGGAGGTCAATTCTGTGAAGAGAAGTGCTGCCAAGTTTTTCCCACAACCATGAGTGCATGAACCAGATTGAGCGACAGAGCCGACGCGAGACCAGTGAGTGCCTTTCCTCTTTATTGGTTGTTTGCTTTACAGTTTTAAAATTGTAAGTTATTTGTTTTTTTTGTTGTTTTGTTTTTCAAAGGTAAAAATGAAACCCTAATCTATCAAAATTAACACTTAGCTTAAAACTTAGTTTAACCCTAGTTAAACAAAGATCAAAATTTTAGTTTAAAATTGAGCTTAAAAATTTGAGTTTAGAACATAACTTAAAACTTCGCTTAACCCGAATTTAACAAAGATCAAAACTTAGGTTAGAAACGTAGGGTAAAACTGAACGTAAAAACGTAGCTCAACCCTAGTTATTTGTTGTGGGTTGTGTTTTTGTGTTTGTAAGTGATCAGTCGATTTTTTTAGAGTTAAAAACCCTAGGACTGTCAAACAATTATTTTGATTTAATTTTTTGTTTGTAATTTATCAGTTAGAGTTAAAACCCTAGAACTGACAAATTAGTTTTTTGAATTTTGCTATGTTTTTGTTTAAGTTATCAGTTTAAAGTTAAAAACCCTAGAACTGACAAATTAGTTTTGTGTTGAATTTGTGTGAATTTTGTTTTTCATTATTTAGTTGTTTTTATCTGTACATTTGTTCATGGGTTTTAATGTTTTTGTGTTGTTTTCTTTTGCAGGTTGTGAAGAGCCGGTACCGTGTGCCCACGGTGTTTACTGAAGCATGGGAAGCACTGACTTTGGCTGACTAGGATTGGCTTGATGCCCTTGGGCTCAAGCAGGTGACTCGGCTGGAGCCTGTGGTCGGGGATCGGGCCTATCTGACGGCCCTGATCAACTTGTGGGATCCTTGGACCAACACCTTCCATCTCCCAACAGGGGAGATGATGGTGACTTTGGAGGATGTATATCAGATTCTCTGGATTTCTATAGATGGACTGTCGATCTGGATGATGTCGTGGGATCAGCGAACAGCAGTGTTGACACACTGCTTTGGTCATGGATAGGATATGGGGGTGGATAGCCCAGTGGAGAGGGCAAAGGGTGACTGCCAGATTGGTGGTATACTGGTTTGATGGTGGCTAGAGAGGGGTGTGTTGGGAGTGAGGCATGCATTACTTATGGGCCTTATTTCCAACATGCTTCTCCCCGACTCTTTGGGCATGAGGTTCCCGTGGAACCTGCTAGAGGTGGTGTTTTGATTAGTGGAGTGTCCGACGGAGACTCCTATGATCATGATATGGGGACAAAATCTGCTGGCACAACTCTACGATGAGTTGTACGAGGTCTGCTTCCGAAGGTGAAATGGGATTAGTTGTAGCTACTTATTGCAGTGCTGGGCTTGGCAACACATAGCAGTGGAGAGGATGGTGAGGCTGCCTTGGACAACTCGAACAGAGATGGTAGACCGAGATATCGGATATAGGGCACTATGGTGAAGGTCTGAGGAGCAAGGTTAGAGTCGACGATGGGCAGGTGCCATAGGACACTATGTTGATACCTTTGTTCATCTTGCTCTAGGGGAGGTGTTCTGGTGCCCCTATCGAGACTGTCTAGCCTGGCCTGAGGTTGGAGAGTGGATTTTATGGGTACAAAGGGTTCGATGGCTGATTGGGCATCATGGGACTGAGCAGAAGTTCTTCCCATATGGCCGGGTTACACGATAGTTCGAGGTGTTCTAGGGGTTGCCTGGTGAGCCTATGGTCTATCGACACCAGGGGGACGAGAAGACTCTAGTTTGGCCAGTCATTGCACTACTGGGTGAGGATGCAAATACAATGATTGACATCCCAGACGTGGATGATGTCAAGTTACCATCGAGTATGAGCAGTGGTGGACTTTGTAGTGATGGTGAGGTGAGGGACCTCTAGGAGGTGCAGCAGGGGATGAGGGTGCAGAGGCACCAAGAGAGGGCTAGGGAGTTCCACTGGATGATGCAGACTTGGTGGAGGTTGAGGATGTTGGAGGGGAGTTTGGGGTGCTGGATCAGCCAGATATGCAAGATGTCCTAGAGTAGTGGTAGCCAGAGCAGGCTGCTGTCCTGGATTCATTGATGCCTTAGGTAGTTTTGGAGGATGTGGAGGCAAGGCATCGTGCTAAGAATGCACGATTGGCATGGTTACTTTGGAGGTGAGATGAGGAGCTGGGGGAGGCACTACAGGAGAGGGACCTCTTGTAGACTCAGCTAGCTGAGTGGGAGAATGCATGGGCTACGTCCCACCGATAGGATGGGGATATCGATGCTGCATGGAAGAGAGATCTCCTATGGGTGTAGCTGGTAGAGAGGGAGAAGACATTGGCATAGCATGATGATGCAGTAGATTATTACTGTCGATGGGAGGCAGAGTGGTTTTGGTGGGAGGCAAAGTGGTTTCGACATCGTATGGATATGGAGGGAGAGATTATCCACCTCGATGGGCAATTACCTGAGCCCCATAGAGGTGGCTCTTCATGTCGTATGAGAGACAGCGATACTGAGTAGTTAGCATCATCTCATCGCAGGCGGCTAGATGAGGGGTGCACTAGTGGACATGATGCAAGGGCGAGCAGTAGTCGCCCTGAGAGGTCCCATAGGACCCACACCACAGGGGGTAGTTCCTGTCACACCGATCTTGCGTGATCATGGTGGCCGACACCCTAGGCTTGGGGATTTTTGAGATTTTGGCTTTTGTTATGAGGTTAGAGGACTGGTTCATTATAGCCTATGGGAATTTTTGATGATATATATACAGATGACTCTTTTTGTGTCTATACACTTTTCATGGTTTGTTTTTATGTACCTATATTTGCATTGATGTATGCATATGCTATTATGAATGCGATGTTTCTAATTTGTATGATGTATGTAGATGAAATAAATGAAATGATTTGTTGATAACTTGTCGATGGCACCATAGACTATGCAAGATTGATTGGCGTGTTGTACTTATGGGATGACTTTGTGGAATGACTTTGCATGTGAAAACTTGTTTTTGTATTTTGCATATTTTTTTATGGTGAAGTACGGAATGAAATGTACCTGTTGTTTTAAAATGTAGTTAAGCTTTTCTGAGATTCAGATATTTTAACTAACTAGCCAAGACTGTACATTTATCTCGCAAGACTTTTGAACAAGGTATAAATTTGACTTGAATTTAACCAAGTTATTTCACATCCCTGTGTGTGCAATTGAGTTTGTTTATGTGGTATTTATCAGGATACCGCCAGTGCTAGATAGGCTATCAACCAAACTTGTACTGAGGATCACCTAATTAGCTCCACTAACTCTGTTGTTGTATTTAGCAAGATTAATCCATGGGACAATCTAAGGTACCATAAGCTAGCTCATCCACATGCAAACATTGGTCTGCGCACACACAAAGCTAATGTGACAGACATATCGTCATGCGGGTAGGATACCGCCATTGCTAGGTAGGTTGTCCACCAAACCCGTAATGAGGATCACCTAGATGGTTTTCAAATGCTGAGAATTCTAAGGATTCAAGTTCAGGCTTTGTATTGGCGCAACGGTTGAGGATACTTGCTTGTATACATAGTGATAAAAATCATTGTTTATTTTTCTCTTTGTTTTTCTTTTTAAGCAAGGATTTTGAACAGTGGTGATAACCACTGTCATTTGATTGGGCTTTTGAGCTTTGTAAGGTTAATCTTGTATGTGTTTGGCGTATGAATGGCCTTGATCCTTTTACCCATCCTGTTCAGGGACGTGTAGTACGAATCCTTATGACTTTGGGAACCAAAGGGGATTATGGAGATTATGAAGTAAGGGCATTGATCTTTTGGGCCTTGGGGATGACTACCCATCCTATTCAAGGACATGTAGTACGAATCCTTACGACTTTGGAAACCAAAGGTGATTATGATGATGGGGTGTGGGAATTTTTTTTTGAATGGCATCGATCCGTTTAAGCTTTGGGGATGACTACCCATCCTTGGCAGGGATGTGTAGTACAAATCCTTACAACCTTAGGGACCAATAGTGATTGCTATTTTGGTAGTGGTGACAACCACTATTTATTAATGGGAATTGATGGGGAAGAGCTTGTCCTGTTGTCAATTCTTAGCACTCTTGAACCATTCACACAGGGGGATGAACAGGCTAATCTTTCACCTATGGTACCCTAGACTGCTTTGTAGTTTTCTCTTGCATTCACACAACTTAGGAATTATTTTATGTGTTTTAACTTGTGTAGGGATGTTACGTAACAAGGCATGATCCAAACAAAACTTTCCCTTGTGAAATATGTTTAACTTTATACAATTTTTGGCTAGAAATTTAAAGACAGCTGAATGACGAAAAACCTATATACATTAGGAGACAACTGACTATGCTAAAAATGGGGATGGTGTTATTCTGGATGTATGCGTTTATAAAATGGCTTTGATATGGAAAATGATGGGATTGCCAAGTAATGATAGTCTATGGTGCTTTTGACTTGTATGACCTGGCAAATATGCAATGTATGAATGTAATGCCTAATGCAACCTATATTTTTGTATTTTGATTTTTACGAGTATGCATGGAATTGAAATGCAATTCTTTTTTTTTTTTTATTTTTTATTTTTTATTTTTGATGATTTTATTGTTTTTGTTTGTTTTTTTGAATATTTATGTGGACCAAGCGATTATGGTAACTCTTGGAGCTTTTGGTTTGACCAAAGGGTTTATGGATACCTTTGGGGCATTTTTGGGGTTGACCAAGTGATTGTGAGAATCCTTGGAGCTTTTGGTTTGACCAAAGGGTTTATAGATACCTTTGGGGCATTTTGGGGTTGACCAAGTGATTGTGAGAATCCTTGGAGCTTTTGGTTTGACAAAAGAGTTTATAGATACCTTTGGGGCATTTTGGGTTGACCAAGTGATTGTGAAAATCCTTGGAGATTTTGGTTGGACTATGGCTCTCTAAATGTGGAATGCCCTCAAATGACTGATGTTAAAGGGTTCTAGCTCCTTGATTCCTTCAAGAGAGGCAAGTCGGTATGTTCCAGGTCCTATTCTACTGTCAATCACATAAGGACCTAACCAGTTTGCCATGAACTTGTCCCTTAGATGGGACGATAAATTAGAATTTTGCTGGTTCTCTTTTAAGACCAAGTCACCAACCTGAAATTCCCTTAGGTGGACCTTCATGTTGTATGCTTTTTTAAGTCGATCTTGATAGATACGCAAATGCTCGAGAGCATTGATGCGTCGTTCATCGAGTAACATCAGTTGGTCTAACCGGGCCTACCGTATAGTGTCATCATCGATGAACTCTTGCATTGAAATGCACAGGGAAGGGATTTCCAACTCAAGAGGCATGACTGCCTCGGAGCCATACACCAATGAAAATGAAGTTGCCCCAGTGGGCATCCAAATGCTAGTGTGATAATCCCATAGGGCAAGCGGGATCTAAATGTGCCAATATTTATGACTATCTGTGATAGTATTTTTGAGGATAGCGACTAGCATTTTGTTTGATGCCTCTACTTGCCCATTTTTCTACGGATAATAGGGTGTTGAAAAACTATGTTGAATTTTGTACTTTGTTGTCAAAGCACACACATATATATTCTTGAATGATGTCCCATTATTTGAAAGGATCTTGGATGGAATACCAAAATGATATATGATGTTATGCAAAATAAACTCCGCAATGCGGGTTCCAGTCGTAGAGGTTAGCGAAATTGCTTCCACCCACTTGGTGAAGTACTCTATGGCCGTTATGATGAACGTGTGATGATCTGACAACATAGAGGAGATATTTCTGATTAGATCGAAGCCCCACTATGAAAAAGGCCAAGTTGATTGGATCATTTGCAAGGCCTGAGAAGGTACATGTGTCAAATTAGCATGGTGTTGACACTTCATGCACTTCTTTACATATGCGCAACAATGTCACTCTAAATATGGCCAATAATAGCCCATGCAAAGAATGTGCTTTGTGATGGCCATACCATTCAAGTGGCCACCACATGTACCATCATGTGCTTTGGTGATCACCCAAGCGGACTCCTACTGGTCCAAGCAACGGAGGAGGATTCCTTCATAGCTCCAACGATACAAAATGTCTCCTAACAAGACATGTTTTACCGCTTTTTGTTTAAATGATATTTTCACGGCTTGTGTCAATCCAAGTGGGAGGTTACCTAACTTGAGGTAATCCCTAATGGGTGTGTACCAATCCTACTGGTCAGAAACCTTGATGGTATGAATGACCAATCCCTCTTGAAGTTCATCCCTAGCAAAAGTTGAATGGGAAAGAACTTGTAAAAATAGCATTGTGTTGCTATTAAGAGGGGTCGAGGAGAACAAGGACCCCCATTTGGCATGAGTCATACAATCATGGATTCGAGAGAACTTGTCCTGAGATGGTTCAATATGGATCAGGTGGATTCCTAGCATTAGGTCAGAGCTTGCACACTCCATCATGGATTGCGATAATGTTTTGACCTGAATGGTTGTCATTTCACCAGAAGGGTCTTGCGGGATTAGTGACCCTAAGGAGGCCATAGTATCCGCAAAATGATTCGATGATCGAGGGAGTGCCTCGATGTCATATCATTCAAGTTGTGCTAGGAATTTGTCCACAAGGGCTTTATAGGCCTGCAGAATTGGACATTTACATTGGAATATCCCCTTTACTTGATTGACAATTAACAACGAATCACCAAAGATGTTTAAACATTTAATGTTCATGGTGATTGATGTTTGAAGACCTATGAGCAAGGCTTCATATTCTACATTGTTATTGGTGCACGGGAAGTCTAATTTAAATGACAGAGGCATTGGAGCCCCTTGTGGAGTGAAGAATACAATTCCTGCACCACCTCCTTGCTCACATTTAGAACCATCGAAGAATAGGGTCATGTCAGCCTGTGACTCAGGCTCATCCGAATTTGGTGATTCTAAAACATGAAAAACCCCATCATCAGGTAGTTCGATAGTCAGAGGTTGGTCATCTTCAAGAGGAGCCTCTGCCAATTGATCGATGATGACTTGACCTTTTATGGATTTTTGTCCAATGAATTCTATGTCAAACTCTGTCAACAACATGATCCATTTCATCGTGCAGCTACTATGATAAGTACGACTCATCATGTATCGCAATGGATTCTCCTTAGACACAACATACGTTGTATTACTAAGCATGTAGTGGCATAGCTTTTTGGTAGAAACCACCACTACCAAGTAGAGCTTCTCAACGTATACATAGTTAAGTTCATAACTGACTAGGGTGTGGCTAAGATAGTAAGTAGTATGTTCTTTGTGTAGTTCATTTTTCTAGGATAGCATGGCGCCCAGTGCCACCTTAGTAGCTGAGATGTACAAATAGAATGACACTCCTGGTCTAGGTGGTGCCAATATTGGCGGTGAAGCCAAGTATTGTTTAATGTCATCAAAGGCTGACTGGCACTCATCATCCCAATGAAATGTTACTCCCTTGTGCAATAATTTATTCATGGGTCGACACTTGTCAGATAGCTACGCTATGAAGTGCTTTATTGATGCGACCTTTCCCTGCAGACTTCTGAGCTACTTGATGGTAGTTGGGGGAAGCATTTCAAGGATTTCCTTGAATTTGTGTGGGTCTACCTCAATTCCTCGTTTGGAGACTATGTAACCCAAGAGCTTTTTGGATGTAACGCCAAAGACGCACTTCTTGGGGTTTAGTCTGAATTTATGTTCCATGAGGCGATCGAGGATCTTGCTTAAGTCATCGAGATGATCTAGGCGCAAAAGAGATTTGGCCAACAAATCATCCATGTAATCTTCCAAATTTTTGTGCATGTAATCATGGAAGATGTACATCATGACACGTTGGTAGGTGGTGCCAGCATTTTTAAGGCCAAAAGGCATGACCTTATAACAAAATATCCCCCAAGGCGTTGTGAATGCCATTTTTAGTTGGTCTTCGGGATTGATACAAATTTGATTGTATCCCGAGAAACCATCCATCAGGGAAAGCATTTCATGGCCCACTGTAGCATCTACCAATGCGTCGATGCTCAACAAGGGAAAATCATCCTTAGAAATCGCTTTGTTTAGATCTCAAAAAATGATACATATGTGAATCCTCCCATTGAGATTTTTGACGGGAACCATGTTAGACAACCATGGCGGGTAATCCATGCAGATGACAAACTATGCATCCAACAGCTTTTGTAGCTCGTCTTTGACCATTAAGGCCACTGTTGGGTGCATATTACGTATTTTTTGCTTTACTGGCTTGACTGTCAGATCAAGTATTAGATTATGCGTGACTAGCTGTAGATCTAGCCTCGGCATGTCTTTGTAGGACCATGCAAAAACCTCCTTCTCTTTGAGAAGGGCAATGTAGTTGGCTTGCTCTTCGAGGGATAAACTTACCCCCAGCTTGATGATTTGCAAATTCACTAGATCTGATATGATGTCTACGTCAATCATCTCCTCGATTGACATGTGGGACCTGTTGTGGCTGATCCACAACACACCCCAAAATTGGGGACCCACATTTTTGCATGCTTTCAAGGAAAACTGCAGTAGCCCAGATGCTAAAAAAATCAAGAAAAAGCAAAAATTTCACTAAGGACAAAAAGTGTCACGATATCGCGACATGTCACTCTGTCATGGCCGAAATTTGTCGCGATATCGTGACATGTCGCTCCGTCACTGCCAAAATGAAAAAGTGCCACGATATTGCGACATGTTGCTCCGTCATTGGTAGAAATGAAAAAGTGTCACGATATCGTGACATGTTGCTCTGTCGCTAGCAGAAATGAAAAAGTGTCGCGATATCACGACATGTCGCATTTTTACGGCCCAGGCAAGCAAGACGGGGCATTGATAAAAAATTGTCACGATTTCGCGATGTGTTGTGAAATCGCAGCCCAAAGAGGAGAGAGAAAGGCAAA
Source organism: Wollemia nobilis (assembly GCA_028583015.1). Classification (NCBI taxonomy): domain Eukaryota; kingdom Viridiplantae; phylum Streptophyta; class Pinopsida; order Araucariales; family Araucariaceae; genus Wollemia; species Wollemia nobilis. The sequence goes on from JAQPPZ010003756.1 coordinate 103,028, forward strand.
ATGGAAAATTGTAGCAAAATCGTGACATGTCGCAAAATCACAGTCAAGATAGTCAAACAGGGTGCGAAGCAGAAAAGCGTAGTGAAATCGTGACATGTCGCAAAATTATGGTCAACGCAGTCAACGACAGCAGGTGGGTAGAACCATCGCAAAATCGCGATGTGTTTGATTTTTGCGGCTTGCAAACGGGTAGAAGGCATATAATATAAAATGGTCGCAAAATCATGACAAAACCGAGCCAAAAGCGATAAGGCCCAGCAGTGTAGCAAAATCGCGATGAGAACTGACACAAAGCGCATAAGTCGAAAGATGTCGCGAAATCGTGACGCGTCACGTTTTCGAGATGCAGGTGGATTAGAAGGCCTAAGTGGTAAAATGGTAGCGATTTCATGCAACTTTTGAGGGAACGTTCCAGCCAGAAAAAGACATCACGAAATCATGACAGAAAGTGAAGACCATGCAGAGGGCAGAAAATGGTAGCGATTTCGTGACACTTTATTGAAAAGAGACTAAGTGCAGAAAACTTGTGGCGAAATCGCGACATGTCGGATTTTCGCTGTGCATGAAGGCAAGAGAGGCTGCTAACAAAAAAATGTCGCGATATCACGACATGTCTCATTTTCACTGTGTATGAAGGCAGACAAGGCTGTTGGCAGGAAAGTGTCGCGATATCGTGACATGTCACGTTTTTGCAGTGAAAGTGAAGAAGCAAAGCTACATGCTATTTTTGGTCGTGATTTACATGGGGCCGTTACAGAACATGCAAAAAAGTGTGGAACACGTGGAGTAAAAGTGTCAAGGTTGTAGAAGTGTTACATGTTAACAGAGAATATCAAACATTTCAACATCGAACATAAATTCAAAAGCAGTGAAAAGGCGAGGAATGCGAAATGATACAATCTGGGAGGTGAAACGAAGCATCGTAGAACGAAGCAAAGAACTGTACCAGCAAGTATAAAACACAGAGGCATAGATTGATACAGAGGTCGAAAACCGTTGTGAGCGAGTTGCAGATATGAGGGTGATTAGCCATTCTGAGCCTGTTGTGGAGTGCTTTTCTTCCACTTTTGCTGGTTTTGAGAAAAACCAGAGATTCTACTATTGTAACAGGACATATTTTTAATGCATAATTGTTCAAAAATTTGCATTTTATGGGCAAGAAAGGATGAGAAATTTTTTGCATGCTTCATTTTAACTATTCTATGTTCCTCCTTTCAGATTTCATATTTGTATATGAAATTTATGCCATTGTTTGGATTATTTCATGTGAATGTTTGTAATCTAGAAATTATTTTAAACCCTAGAAGCCAGCACCTAGTTTACTTTGATTGTGTCTGTTTTACAGATCAAATA